>VDFB02038347.1:0-14220 GCA_007258455.2 Sequoia sempervirens
ACTTTCATTCTTGCATGCTTTAGTGACTATTTTAGGTTCTACCTCATAAAGTAGACAAAATTTTACCTATTTCTTTGCCAATAGAAAGTCTTCTCCTTTTCAACACACCTTTTCTCTTATCTCCAATGATTTCATCTTCAGAATGATTCTTCTGCACACACTTAGGAGTCTTAGGATTCCTTTCCAGAGCTTCTTCCTCTTCCACTATCATCTCCTTTTCTTTTTCTTCTTATTCTATGTAAGGGAGTTCATAAGATTCATAACCTTCTATTAGTGTTGAACTTTGTTGTGATTCTTCATCCACTTTGACACTTGCACTTTCAACTATCTTCTTTATCCTTTTGTTATAACATCTATATGTCTTGCTCTTTGTAGAGTATCCAAGGAAGATTCCTTCATTTGATCTTACATCAAACTTTCCTAAGTTCTATTCATCCCTTCTGATATAACATTTGCTTCCAAACATTTTGAAATATTTCATAGTAGGAGTTTTTCCATACCATAGTTCATAGGGAGTTTTTGAATTGTTCACTCTTGGTTGTCCTCTATTAAGAATGTACACTGCAGTATGAATAGATTCTTTCCAATAGAATTTCATTAGATTTGCTTCCTTCATCATGGTTATTGCTTCTTGTTGAACTGTCCCATTCTTCCTATCCACAACTCCATTCTACTGAGGAGTCATAGGAGTTGATAAATATCTCTTTATCCCATGATCTTCACAAAAATTGTTAAACTCATTGGAGTTGAACTCACCACCTTTGTCAGACCTCAAGCACTTGATTTTCAAATCCATCTCATTCTCAACCATCACTACTAAATTTGACACCATTTTCTGACAGATGTTCGTCGGTCGTTCGACAAATCTCTGTCAGAAAAGTGACGAAATGATGAAAACATTTTCATTGCTGTTTTTTCATCGCAATTCCGATGACGAATTAAATTTCAAAATAATGACGCAGATTCGTCGGTTGTTGGCATCATAAAATGACTCGGATGTTTGTTAGAATATCGATGAAAACTTCATGTATCCACCAATGAATTACAACCAAAATGAAATCGCAATGGCTCTTCCGAAGCGTCGAAAGAACATTAGAAGTTTTTTGCCATTTTGATGAAATGGGAAAGTATTTACGATGAAGCCTTCATCGCAGCTAAGCAACTTCATCAGACCTTTTATGTGATTCGTCAGTGGCATTCATCGAAATTGTGATGAAATGGGCAAGGAGTTACGACGAAGCCTTTGTCACAACTAAGCAACTTCGTCGGACCTTTTCTATGATTCGTCGGTAGACTTCGTTGAAATTGTGACGAAATGGGCAAGGAGTTACGATGAAGCCTTCGTCACAGCTATAGCAACTTCATCGAACCTTTTCGGTGATTCATCAATTGTGTTCGTCAAAATTTTGATGAAACAATGCAATTTTTTTTTTTTTAAATATTCGTTGAAATGTACCATCGGTGAGAGATCAACCATCGGTACAAGATAGAAAATTCACTTAGATAGTCCATGTCTCGCCGATGACTTCTGTCGGCAAGATAAATCCAATGTTACACTGATCTAATCTCTTCAGGAGTTTTGAACATTGCTGGTTATCAGCAAGAAATTAAGAGGGTCTCGCCGATTAAACAAGTGTCTAAGAGAAAGTAAACAAATGGAACCTATGAATTTTGTTATTTTTGGGTTCTTTAAATCATAGAATAGATACCATCTTCTTGTGTATAATGTACTTATATTCAGATTTGAATTCGAGACCAATTGTCATTGCACATTCCATTTTACTTGCACAGAGTATTCTATAAGCAATAAATTGATAATGCCAAATGATTTATGGTGTTGTACAACTCTACCTATCATCATAGTTTTGTTGTTCCCCCCGAGAGAATCTTGCAAAGACAAGTTTATAATACCAAGTCAAATAATATGAAAAATACTTACTTCCATAAAAATTAAATGATTATTCTCACAATGGCAATTGTCTAATTACAACAACAATTCCATGAAAGGTTATCCATGCTTCATAAGAGATGACTGATCATACATACAGACTGCAAGATGCATAGAAAAATCATTACACTTGAGAACAACCAAGGGCTAACAAGGGAAGGAGTTAAGAAACGTCTAGATTGAAGAGAAAATGTGTAGGGAAAATGCTAAGTAGTGTCAAGAGAATAGAGCTTGTAGAACATATTCTTGACCTAATCAAGCTCTTGAACAACTTAAACAAAATTAAAATATTAACACATACATGAGACATGTAATGAACTTCCAATATTTGCTATCTTTTTTTTTTTGTATTGAAAATAGTTTAAGGTCCATTACATATGATGAAAATTCCTATCCAACATTAGGATCAGTACAACATCAAAGCATTTCCATAACAAGAAATATACCATATTAGTACTTTACACAAGAAGAAAGAAACCAAAAAGCACCAGTTGTTTTCAAAACTAGCATAGATAATACAAATTGCTGTTAATAGCACCATAGGTTGCTGCTATTCAAATCAGCGTAAACAATACATAGTGTTGATTACATTCTCCTCATTACTAACTTCTTCAATATCAAGTTTTTCCATTGTTTCTCCTTGGGGGTCCAACTGTTGGGGGCCGCGTTGTCTTTTTGGGCTTGTAGCTTCATCAATTGCTCTCTAGAGCTCATCAAATGTCTGCTGGAACAACACGGTCTCTTCCAAGCTCAACCTACAGGCAGGTCCACTTCTCAGATCCTCTTTGGTATTGTTAGCAACACCTTTAGTTATTGACTTCAAGAAATTCTCCATTGAGATCTCCACAAGAGTTGAAACCTGCAGAGCAATAGAGTAGAAAGTGAGTCTCTTGCAAGACTTAGTAAGTACCCTCTTGATACCCTTAAATTTATCATCATTTCTCGCCTTCCACAAATGTCACATGATCTCATTGGATAAGAAATACCAAAATAGCTTACAATCAAACTTGAGCTTGAAATTACAAAACAAAATATCATGCCAATTAATTTTACCATTGCTATTCCAGACCTTCAGCTTATGGCATAATAAGTACCAAATTTCTTGAGCATAAAAACATTCAAAAAGAATATGTTTGATACTTTTCAGAGTCCTGCAGATACTGCTGATTTCAACACTTTCATGGTTATATTTATAGGGATCTATATTTTTCATTAATGCAGAGGTAGGTAAAGGAGAAATAATTATAATTGTAACACTATTCATAGTCCAGTAAATTATGTTCATAATTTGTGTTCAATGGACCTTAGTTTTATTATTATACTGCCCATCTAATACCATATTTTAATCTAGGGTTCAACTATCTCAGATCTAAAGAAGCACCTTCAATTAACCATTTAAAGTACTGTAAAATAAGGTAAGACTTTTACTTGAGAAATATTGGGTACACTTGTAGGATTAAAGTTCTCACAATCATCAAGATTTATTGGCACATAGACACAACCTGCAACATATGAAGTAATGGATGACTACAATTTAGTGAAATGGTCCTTAATATGTGAGTGGTTTGCAAATTGATTGGTAGAAAATAAGGTTACAAATAGATCTACATGAAAAATTATGAGGAAAATCTACTGTAATCACCAAAATAGATGAAAAGTGCAAAGGAAAGAGTTGAGCTACATGTCTAGAGCCTAAAAAAAACACATGCAAGAAACATAAAAAAAAGAACAAACCAGTTTTTGGATGAATACAAAATGGTTCCTTCAACAAGTGATTCATATGCTTTCACACCTGACATAGGACATTAAGAAGATTTTAGTCTTCCTCTGTGAAATTAACTACTTACAGAATAAACCCAGAAACAAATATTATATACCTCCATGTCTAGCCAAGGGTAGGTATAAGAGAAAAAAATTTCTTCAATGCAATGCCGAAAAATATCAATGTGTGTGTAGGTTTGTATTACTCAAACTATCATTTCACTACCTAAGGAAAAATACCAAAGTGATGTTTTAAATTTCAATCTTCACATAGGATCCCTTATTGCTACACATGCATATACAAGCATTATTCGAGCTCTAAACTATTCAAATATTAAAGATTTAATTAGCTATAAGATGGAAAGTTGTTTAGACATAATCCATCATATTTTACATATATTTATTCACTCGTAGCGCTTCAGATAAATTTGTGTAAATGAGACAGAAATGTGAATCTTTTATGACAAATAAAATTCTTAAAAGGAGGGGGGAGAGAGAAAAGGCTAGGGGGCAAGAGAATGCTTGAATGTATAGCAAAGTATAACTTTTTGATCATTATAACAATGAAACAAATCTTAAGTTTGAAGCATTAATATCATTTACAACATTTATGATCAAGAATGAATGTAAGTAGAGAAAATTTTGCATACCTACAGATGGTACAAAATTTTATGGTTAAGTCGAAGCCTCCCATCAACAACAAGATCCAAATATCCATGTATCTATCTCAATCGAGCCTCTAAACCCTTTAGAGCTATCAATTTTTCCACTAACCTATTATGCACAAAAGTCAAATTTTAGAGTTATGTCACCACTAAAAATAGAAGAAACAGAGCTTTGAAACCAAATCCACACACAACACAATGTGGTATTCATATGTAAAGCCATACAAAAAAACTAAACTCAGAACATTGGAATGGAAACAACTTCAAATTATGATGCAGAGCATGGATTCAGGGTATAAAAAATCATTTTTCTGCCACCATAGTGAAAAGTTAGCACTTTCTTTCATATTTGCATATTGGTTTGATGCTTCAAATGATGCATTTCCTATATTGAAAAGTACATTACCTTATTGAGCTTCTCTTTGTTTCAAGAATAGTTTAATATTCTCTACTTAACAGGGCCAACCGTGTGACGGTGGAAGCTCATTTGGCCCCTCCCCCCCCTCACATCACTCTCAATTCCCCATACCCAATCATATAACATTAATCATTCATTCATCCATTAATAACATATAACATTCATTCATTAAAATATAACATTCATTAATTAACATATTCACATTCATTCATTAACATATAATATTCATTCTTTCAGTTTTTACATATTATCAAAAATATGGTTGTCATGATATGATTGCAATCACTTTTTTTTTTGTTTCTTTTTTTAAAGCTAAAAAAATATGAAGTGGAGTATCATTTTCTAAATCATCTGTCCCCCCTTTAGTTGTTCTTCCCTCTGCTTGTGATCTTAATGTACGCCTAGTCATCTGCTCACGATGTGGACGCCGCTGCAAGGCAGGGTCTGTTGCAATAACAAAGAAATGTTAAACTAATATGTTTTATTATTATTGTTACAAGTATTTCATTAATTAAAAGAACATTAGAGTGGTTCTCTTTACCTAGTGGGTCCACATCATGTTCCTAAACTTCTGTTATAGACTCATGCTCAACATGTTGAACACCCTCTAAATCCTGATCTGCAATTGAAACATGAAAGGTTACATTAATTAATACACCAATTGAAATTAAATATGTTTAAAAGAACATGAGAGTGGCCCTCTTTACCTAATGGGGCCACATCATGTTCATGATCATGCTCAACACATTGATCACACTCTACATTCTCTAAAGTTGAAACATGAAAGGTTACATTAATTAATACATAAATTACAATTAAATATGTTTAAAAGAACTTTAGATTGGTCCTCTTTACCTGATGGGGCCACATCATGTTCTTGATCTTCTCTAGCCTGATCATGCTCAACATGTTGATCACGCTCTACATGCTCTAAAGTACTGGGATGCACACCATGACCTTCATTTGCAGGTTGTGCTCCACCCTCACCAGGTTGTATTCCAATGTCATATGCAGTATTATCATTGCTTGAATGTTTAAAAAAAATAGGCATGTAATTACTTTATGGTGGAAATTTATATTGAATAGATTGCAAAAGTATTAAATTTTAAATAAACTTTATTGAGTTTATTTAGCTGCGTGTGAGATGTAGTGGAAGGTTGTGTTTGCCAAGTCAAGACTCTTAGGCATTCAGCCACAGCTCCATAGCCTTGCTAGAAGACAATCTTCATGTCATCTTCTATGGGAACTCTGTTGAATTCAAAGCCCTACATTTTTGTATAAGATCATGGATTTTGCTTCTATAGTGTGATAAAACCAAAATTGTTTTCAATTTATTATTTGGATACTATATTTCATTTATTGATACAATTCGTGCGGCTAATTTCATATAACCACCTGAGCCAAGTTTGTGCTGCCCGTGTTTTTCTAGTCTTTCCTTTGTTGCCTTCAATGTGTTGGGAAACCTATGAAAAGTTTGAAATATGTTAGATTATGTAAAAATAAAGATTAATTAGTATATAATTACATTGTTGATAGTATCACATACCTTCCTTGGCCCGGTGGTGTCTTTCCTTTTTTCTTTTCAGCCTTCTCCTTTCCATCCGACACCAGGTCCTTCCACTCCCTCTCCGAAATCATGGGGGGACGCTCGTACTTTTTGTTCTTCTCTAAATGTGACCTATATTTGTCCCTCACATACTTTAGATAGGTACCGGCTTTCTTAAGGACCTTGGTTTAGTTGAATGTTTTATCACCGAACAACACAACTAAACGGTTAATGAGCTCATCTTTTAAATCTTGATTTTGGGCATTCCACCGTGTACGTATGGTGGGCCTGAACAACTCCAATGTAATATCACTTATATTTTTTAAAAAAACATCATTTCCTACAAAATGATCATGGGATCAATAGTCTAAAAAGAGCGATCAGTAAGTAAATTTCAATTTAGGACCTGTAATAATAATTAAAACATTTTAAGTACTTGGGACCTTCTCTATCTTTATGGGAATAGAAATCCTGGTCACCATAAGTGCTGACCAACAATGTTCTAATATATATACTAGTATCTGGGAAGATCCGGAAATATTTATAAAAACATCACCGGTACTAGTGGCCTCTGCATCCCAATTTACGTAATGTGGCGCGTATTACGGCATGTGTTTGCTGCCAAAGGGTGCACTAATAGATTCCTGCATGGTATGTGTTGCCGACATTTCAGACGACAATATAGGCATGGATGATGGGGTTAGATGATATGATGTATCGCGGGAAGATCCGAGATGGGCGCTTGTACTAACTACTCCTGGGGCAGCTTGGTACCACGATCATGGCGGGGAAAAAGATGTGAGGAGGCAAATAACCCTATAAAACAACACATATTTTGGATTCCTTGACATAAAATTACAAAATATAAAACCATGAATGAACTTATGTTATAATTAAAGACCTCATGATAGCTTACTTTCAAGTTTTGTGATCTCTCAATCAATATTTTAACCCTCTCTCTTATCTCATCTATTTGAGGCACTATGAATATCAACTTAACGATTTCTTCATTGCATTTTTTTTGGATCTTCCTTATCATATCAAGATGGTTTGCTGAATAAGTGATGTCATCATCACAAAATACTGACTGCACCTCACTATGGATGCTCTAGTCTACTGCTGGTGCCTTTCCACTGATCGATTATTTGCAACAAGAATATTAAAATATTGCTCGAAATTAACCCAATAAATTATAGAAAAAACATAATAATAAACATTTTGCTTTCATTATCTAATTTGTACAATTACAATGAGGTAAACTTGTCGAGTAGAAGCGCCTGAAGATACATCGTGATCTGTGCTCTGGGCTAGAGCCTTCTCTGTACGATCAATGTGCCACTGTGACAAAAATTAAATATAAAAAACATTACCAAAATGAAACCAATAGACTTACGAAATAGAGAGAGAATAAAATGGTATATTGGAGTCATTAATTGGAGGTTGGGTAAAATGGTACATAGTACATACCACCCCCATAGTAATTGTGTTTGTAACTAAGCAATTCAAATTGTAATCGATTAGCAACTCTTCCCCTGCGGTTATTGATTTTATCACACACATGAATACATGGTTTCCATCTCATACCTCGAATATGCAATTGGGTTGCTTATTTGTTGACCCAGTTCATGTACTATTTATAAAATCTGCAATATTCCCTGATACTTTTAGCCTTCCATCAATGTACATAGCCACTCCTTTATTTTGATCCTTATCTTTTAGTTGTATATAATTTGCTGACAGTGCATACCTATGCATACTTCGTGTATATCAAACCAGTTGCATCCAATCTTCCTTAGCGTAACGGGGTCTGACATACTCCATCAATTCAGTAACTTTGTCGCCAATAGACCTTTATGTCGTCCATGAAAATAGGCCCAAACCATGTAATGGCGATGGTGCTATGCGATATATCCTCTCGTTGAAAGAAAAATTAGTGTTTATTGGAGGAAGTTCCTTGGGTACCCATTGTTTCCGTAGATGTTTGTACCTCAAGGGAACCTCGGTATTGCCTATGCTCTCATCATCATAAGGTATGACCTTCAACAGAAAAAAAATTCCATGTGTTTACAGAATTTTCTTCTAATCTTTTGACCTCTAGTTGATCTCCCTCTTTTAGACATACTACGTAATATCTGCGGCTTTCCTCTTCTCTTCACGAATTTCCCTCACTCCGGGAAAGCGGATTTGACAAATACCTGTTGGTGGTACCTCATAAAGGATGTTGGATGAAGTTCTTTCATGATGTGATCCCAAAGGTGACATTATGATTAATCTATCACTTCATCACTAGAATTTCACAGGTTATAAGGTAATCAAGTCTTGATAGATTGCAAGCTATTGTTACTACCATACAAATGTGTCCATCACAAATCAAATCTACTTAGCATTTTAACTCCCAAACTTTGTAACAAGAGTTAAATGTGACTATGGTCCATCAGTTACACAACCAAGGCCTCAAATGTATTCTCTAATTGTAATCAAAGGACTTTTTCTCTTCATTCAAGTAAATAAACTTGAAGGGAAACACCACCAAGTGGTTTATTGGACACCTACATGACTAAAAATGGCAGCAAATTTACATTTAATTTACATATGTCTAAGTGGTTAATGGGGAGGGAGTGTGTACTAGGCCTGGTTAAGTCATCATAAGTTTATGCTTTGGCAATAAATTTTTTTTAAGTCATCTTAAATCTTCCTATTTCTAATTGCTAGGAGACTTTTGGTATGTTTTAAGGTAGGATGATTGATGAAAGAGCCCAAAGACCCTTTCTCCATGGTATCCAGGTACACATAGCAACGTCTTCTCTTATAGGTTGGACATGATTTAAAAAACTTATCTAGGAATTATTCATTTAACCTAAGGTTTTCTCATAATGCCATCATTGGAAAAGTATGATCAAATTCTTCTATTATGAAGAATTGGTCTATGTGCCTCTAGTAATCGCTATAAATGTTTGTAAGGATAAAATGACTAATTGCATCAGGTAGGAGAGAATCAACTTTGAGTTCTTCAAAGATTATATTCCTCTATTTATAATTTTCAAGGGTTGTGTGTGGAGGAGGTTATCACTACCAAGAAGGGACGAGAACTTTCCTTGTAATCTTTTATAATTTTCATTATTCTTATTTATTTTACACTTACATTTACAAATACACATACATATGCATTTACTGTTTTCATTTATTTCTCATGTAGTTTAATAGTTTGATTGATTTCATATTATATGTGTTGAAGACTTTAGAATTTCAATTACATTAATTTATGGATATGTTGTATCTATAACACTACAAAACCATATGCTCTTTGCATTTACACTTTCATTTAGAAATACACATTTATATACATAGATATATATTTCTTTAATGATATGTTACATTTATTGTTCTAGGAGAGCATCTAGTAATTGCATTTACATTTACATTTAAAAATACATATACATACATACATACATACATACATATATATGTGTGTGTGTGTATCATTTATATTTAGTGTTTAGAAACAACCCATTAGGTCTGCACATGGATAAAAATTCATAAAATTAGATCTCCCATACATGTTTTGTTGAAACCTAGGCTTGAACCTCTCAATTCACATGCTTTTCTTCACAAAACTATTGAGGACAACATATATACCTTCTTTATTTCTCATCCTACGACCTATTCATGCATCCTAAAATTACAACAATATCCATGGGGCCTCTTACACAAGCTACAGTAATCACAAAAAGTGTAAGAGCCCCTTTATATCTCATTTCGACTACAAAACCCTCAAAAATAGGGTAACTCAGATTATAATTTGTTGGTGAGCTGTATGGACAAAATCATTAGCACCAGCTCATTCTTGGAGTCTTTTGAAAGAGAAGCGAATTAGGTGGTAGTTAAGTACAAACCTTATAGTGTCAAGGTGAATGAAGTGATCAATTTTGATTGGTCAACTGATGAAGAGTACCAGAAATGGGTAAATGTATATTTAATTGAGGAAGAGTGAAAAGGAGTAGGATGCTCATGGTTGACAAATCAACTATTGCAATTACAACAAATTCTAGTTTTGTTTTTTGGTGAAAGTCTAGGCACAAAATTATTAAAGCTTTTTGTTGCTGCATCAACCATTCTCAGCGGGCACGATGAACAAGAAGATTCTCTGGGGAGATTACTGTTGTAACAATTTTTTGGAATATCACAAGGCGGTCCAATTGGCTAGTGACATGTGTGCTTTTTGGCCTGATGCTTGTTTGATCCTTCTTTTTCTATAAGGAGGATTTCAAGGCCAGAAGTACAGGTTAGAAAGTTAGATATTTTTGGTCGAGTCTAGATGAAGTTGCAGAACAAATTGTAAAGTCTGATGGTTTTATGGAAAATGCAATTTAGGTTTTGAGTCATTCTGTAGTAGGTTTTGAATTCATGGGGATTTGATGTTTTATGACAGTACTGGCATTTGAATTGATATGATTAATTCAAACTCATCTCTCTCCATTGTACAAGCATATCTGAATTTTGAATAAAATGATCAAGGGTTGTTTCATTCATCTCACTATTGTGGTGTGTATGATTCTTGTTTTAGGTTTAATTCAAGGAATTAAATAAAATTCTTGAATGGGATTGTAGGTGGATATGTTCTATATAAGAATTTTATAAGTAGTATTGGGTTAGAATATGTATTGATGAGATTGTAAAGCAATGTTATCAAGGATATTATATGTTATGTGTTAAATCTGTCATAAACCCTTAGATGCTTATAAATTTGACTCCTCCAATGTATATATGGCACTGATCTAAGTTGTACTTATTTGTATGGTTCAATATTTGTTTTCCTTTACCTAGAGCTTGCTACAAATTGAAAATCAATGACTATCTTATATTGTAAATTGTTGTTGTAGTTATCTCATGCTCCAAATAGTTGATATTATTGATAAACAACCAATTCTATTGTGTATTATCCTATTATGTTGAGCTATTAAATGAGATTATCTGTTGTTCTTAATGTTGTTTATGATGATGGTGCAAAGGTTGTAAGTGCATTAAGGGATCACCCTCCCAGGTCTTGCAGAGCCCAAAGTGTAGGAGGTATTTCAAATCCTTGCTAGTTGCTCCAGGTCCTTTGAGCTGCCCTTTATTGGAATTGGAAATTCCATAGGTAGATGAGAAGATCAACCTGCTTACCGTAAAAACAACCAACACCTTGCATATGTTTGTGGTGGAAGTATTAAAGAATAATTGTATGCCTCTATTTCCATTCATTAGATCTACCTTAGCCTAGCATATACTTGGGCTAAGTCTACAATTGCTTTAGACTCATGTGATGAAGGCTATGTGTGATGAAATCCTAGACCTCAACCAAGATGTGGGTAGATTATGGGAGTTTTGCCAAGACCTGAGGCTGGTAGATAAAAATGTGAAAGACTAAGCTATTTTATTTTTTCTATCTTATCTTATACCATTTTATGAGAATGGGGGTGCCAATGTACGAGAAGATCTTTGGAAACTAGGCATGAAAATTGAAGGTTAAAGAGAATGGGGGTGCCAAACTTACAGTACTCATTACCCCTTGGTCATTGATTTTCCCTGAGTGCCCTCAACCTCGTCCTCGGTGCTGGTATTGACCTTGTTTTCCTCCTCCAAACTCTTCCTCGACGCTTATTTTGACCTTGTTTTCACTCCTCCAAACTCTTTGTTAGTGTTGGTATTGACCTTGTTTTAAGTCCAAACTCTTTCGTGGCATTGGCATTGACCTTGTTTTCACTACTTCAAACTCTTCCTCGGTGCTAGCATTGACCTTGTTTTCACTACTCCAAACTCTTCCTCGGCGCTGGTATTGACCTTTCACTTCTCCAATTTGACAAGCTACAACCTGGTTTCGTTAGGTTTTATAGTATGTTAATTAAGTTCAAAATTTTAGTGCCATTTAGATAGGTTTTAATATTCTACAATATAGTTAAGTATATATTAGCTATACTTTACATAATAAATAATATAATTATTCAACTTATTATAATTATATATTATATTCTTTAACAAAATTATTAAATATGTATAAAATTATTATAATTAATAATTAATAATAAGTATATTTTTATATAATACAAAATATAATTAATATAATATATATTTAATATAATAGTAATATATATTAATATGAGAGAGAAACTAAATTTTGATTGGTTGTTTCATGTCAACAATCCAAGGATGCCATGTGTCCTTGGGGAGTTATGTTCAAGGTAGCATGCCATTTGATTAAATATATGATAATTCTCCTTTAAGACCTCTTCAATGTACCCATTAAACACTTATGGAGACAAAGATAAATATAGGGAAGAAAATATATAGAGAGAGGGAGATAATAGAAAACATACAAATAGAAAGGGAGACAAAGAGATAGAGAGGGGTAGAGAGATAAATAGATAAGGATGAATAGATAGAGATATAGGGAGGGTGATTGATATATCTCTCTCTGTCGCTCTCTATATCTCTATATCTCCCACTATCTATGTCACTCCCTCTTCCCCCCTCTATCTATTGATCTATCTCTCCTTCTCCCCCCGTTCTCTCTCATTCACTCCATCTCTCCCTCCATCTCTCCCTCCATCTCTCCTACTCTATATCTCTATCTCTATTTCTCTTTTTATCTCCCTCTCACTCCTCTCTCTATCTCTTTCTATCTCTTTCTATCTATATCCCTTTCTCTCCCTCCCCCTCTCTATCTCTCACCATCTCTCCCTCCCTATCCCCCCTATCCATTGACTCTCTATCTCCACCTCTCTTCCTTTCTCTTCCCATATATCTCCATCTCTCTTTCTCTTCCCATATATCTCTATCTCTCTCTCTTTCTCTCCCCATATATTAACTAAGAAGCCATGCAATCATACAATAGTATACGTTGGTAAAACTATAATAGTGTTTTTCTAAACTATAAGTAACACTTATCTTTCTAATGTCAAGCCTTCTTATAAAAATAGTGTTTTATTAAACTATAAGTAGATTATTGTCGCCACTCTTCATTTAACATGAAATTCCAAATGTAGCAATTGTTTTGTTGCTTTTGTCAAGTTCGATTAACCAAGCTATTTAATGGGTTGAATAAAGTTGTGTTATGACCCTTCATCTCTTTAAAATAATTAGACAATATTAGTGAGATTAGGAAGGGGAGAAAACTAAACTCCTTCAAAATAGGGGTAGTTGTGGGTTTGTTGGTTTTCTTTGTATACTATACACTTAGTTCCTCTAGGATAAATAAGTAACTTTAGATCATTTTCTTAGTTGTGTATCCTAACTAATATAGAGTATGCTTTTTCATTTTAATTGAATACTACATAATAGTTTATGTGTTGAAAGAATTATTTCCATTCTTTGTAGTTTTTACAGTGGAATACAAATCATATTTAATTTCATGCCAATATACTTCTTTCATAAAGATATTTGTTTGAAATAAATGCTTCATAACCCATCTAATCAAATCATAATTAAACTATCAAAAAGGCAATAGGAATTTTCTAAAGAAAAGAACACTTGACCCAATCATAAGTGTATGGGCTTCGAAGAAAGGAGTGATCCACCTTAGCAATAAAAACTACCTAATTTAGACCTGGGTATGTGAAGGATCATGATAGGCCAAAAAGTGGCAACATGAAAAAAGTAGCATTTTGAACTCGCCAAAAAATGCGAAAATCCCGAGTTGAATTTTTTTTGGGTTGGGTGTCAGTACATTGCTCCATAGCAATGCCCAAGCCAAAGTACTACAAATCAGATATCCGATTTGTTTTGGATATCCAATTCGTGTCTAATATCTAATTTGAAAAATATTTTAAAATGTAATATTTTGGTGCTATAAATCGGATATACGATTTTTGCACACATATACCCAAGAGTAATTAGGAGGTGAGGG
>VDFB02038349.1:0-22707 GCA_007258455.2 Sequoia sempervirens
ATCGAATACAAATCATGTACAAGTGGATCAAAGACAAAACTGTAAGCATTCCTCACTGTGTACACACTATTAAACTCCTCCATGAGCCCCGTTTGGAATCCTGATGCACTAGGACGATCCCAAACACTGTGATTATCGCTCAACTCTAAACTAGTATCAGGAGTGTGATCGGCTTCCAACTCGAAGAGTGGATTATCATAGATCAACGCACCATCAAACTCAAATAAGGGATTATTAACGAACTTCGCAATCCCTCCATGCTGATCTGGATCATCCGTCTCTGAGTCCCTGGAACAACACACTGAATTGTACTCCTGAATTGGCTCATCAAGCTGCCAATCATAATCAACTGTGTGCGATGAAAAGATTGATTTGCTCCTAGGAGAAGGAAACAAATCGTCACAAGAACCGATCTCCCAACTAGATGCTACTCTGCATATCTCCTGTGAAGTAGACATAATAGTGTTGCGGGTCGACACATAACTCCCTGGTGAGTCAACTACCATGTCACAAGAGCTATCCATAATCTGTTCCGCATCACCTGTCATGGGACTAAACTCGGGAGGACCAGGTCCAACACATGGCTCTCCGCAACTCTCCACCAAGGCTCTCATCCCATTTGTAACAACCGCACCTGAAATCGTGAAGGATGTAGTAACCACATCTTCAACCTGCTCGCATCCACAATCCGTAGACATATGCCCTTCGCCAACAGTTGCCGTGGAACCTTGAACTGTATCGGAAGAGAATGACGACGGTGCCAATCTTGATACCACGGTAAGCTCCTCAACCCGTGATTGTGACACCTGAAGGGCCAATTGAGTTCTCTTCAAAGAATCCATAGTCCTCTCTAGCTCATCAGTGAGCTCATCAAACTCCTCTCCCTTCCCCTTCAACGCTTTGTGACAAATGTAACCCCACTCGAGAAGGAAATCTCTATCCGCAAGAAGCTGTAGGTAATGTTGTTTCATAATTCCAACTGCCTCTCGAAGTGCGTGCAACTTAGCAGAGGAGAGACTAATATCATTGTGCCCATCTGTCATAGGAGTGCCCCCACTCAAAGAAGCCAACATCTGACGAGCAACATCAAAATGTTCTATGGCTATGGCAATCATACTGTCATCAGCCTTAAGTTGTCCTATCACATGATGAGGACCCTGGAACTCATCACTCCCATACGAATTCTCTAATTTGGAAGCTGTACTAAGATATGAAGCCGAATCATCATTGCTCCCCAACTGATAAGCAGTCTCGTGTGTGCTATCAACTTCACACACCATTTCAACAGGGGTACTACGGTTATGTACCTTGTAGGATGGCTCAACCGATATTGTTGAAGCTGTCGTTTTGTCGGTGTCCTCGCACACTTCCTCTTCCAAGGTATCTGCACCTCCACCTAACTCACAATCTCGGAATTCATTGCCCCTGATTAACTTTTCTGATTGGTTTCCTACGGTCTGATATGAAAAATCAGACTTACTGTGGCCTGATCCGACATCATGAATTGCATTATTAGTACCCGAATCTCGAGTACCAACGTGTGACAACTCTGTAGAAACATCACTTCCTGGTGTAATCATTTTCCTCTCATGTTGATGCCCAGTTTCATCACTGCTGTCACGAAGATCAAGGCTGTTATGGGTGCTGGTAACAACTTCTTGAATGCTGTGAATATCATTCAAGATTCTCTCAACATTGATCGTAACTCCACCATACCGGAAGTGGTGAAGTAATGCATTGGGACCCACCCAAACGATAGTGCTAACTCTGTCTCCACCTGGATCCCAATATAGACCAAACTCGTGTCCATCCATCATGAGGAGGTGAGGATAACTAGAAGCATCTGCTACGTAACATCTCTCTCTAACCTCCGCTAAACTCTCATGGATGTGATATCCATCTGTGCCATCAAGCCTGCTGACATTATAATCCATCTGTAACCTTGTGTCCACTGGTAGTCTCTGAAACTGTTGGCGTAAAAACTAACACCTCTGGAGTGCAAGTTTGTACGGACAGCTATGCACACTGCGTAATGAGTGCTCTTCAAATTAGGAGGGGAAGCTCCCTCGTTGTGCTGGAATGCATGCAGAGAAGAAAAGAAAAAGTAAATCTAAAAGTCCTATCTTTTTGTTCTCTCGGTTGGAAAGGCTGAGTTAAGAAAACCAAACGTTGCAATGAGAATTTCTGGTTTCGCAGATCATTAACTATAACTAAGCTAACTACTTTAAATCTATCCAGTTTCCTCAAGAAAACAGAGCATGAGGAAATGGAGCAAGGTTGACTATCTGACGATAAACAAGTATAGATTCTCAACTTGAAGGCAAGGTGGCACATCTATCAGCTCAATCTAAACAAGTTTATTGGAAACAACAATATCCGATAAACTAGTCTGGTTCTCAACTTGAAGGCAGGTAGCTTCTTCTCCAGCTCAATCGAATAAATTTATTATTCACACACACATCACCACGATAACCCGGTCACAGTTCTCTACTTGAGGCAAGGGATAAGAACAAGTTTATTGAACACTAAAATAGATAAAATTCACCATTATAATTACGCGAAACCCTATAGCGGCATAACAATTCATCATAATAGTAAGCGCGTGAGCGGATATCGACGAGCAATATTGAGGGGCAAGGTGGGCACAACATATATTTCTCTCTCGTGCAAGTTAATTACAAATGAGCAAAAGCTCTTGTTTATATACATCAAGGTGTGAGGAACCTAAAATCACCTTGAGTTAACTCGGAAAGCTACCATCAGTTAACCAATACATTTAACCTAAATAGACAATGTGCAAGCATGCACGTCCTTATTTAAAGCAAAGTTAACTGGCCACTACCTTCAGTTAACTGGAAACCCTAACCCTAACTCCTGTGATGATAATTCCAAGAATGAGATAAGCATGTGTTAAGTCAGCAAGTAAACTCAAGACTAAAAGTCGAGTTAACTGCTGCTCATGACTCAACCCTCGAAATTAACTGCAGGTTCCAACTGGTAGATCACTCCATGTCATCTCGGTCTAACACTTCGACCAAGAACTCATCAATTTCTCTGTCATCTGGCACTTTGATACTGTCTAAAGTAATAATCTGTCTCTTCAATTCTTTGTCACTCTCCTTGATTGTATGTATGCATTCTCTGACATCTTTAGCCGCTTTCTTGAAACTAGCTGAAATCACTGAAATGTGATCCAAAATCTCCATCAATATATCACGAACATGCTTTTGGAACTTAGTTTGCATAGCCTCGAGATCAGCGTAGGTACCATCTTCACGAAGACAATGGCATGGGATTTGAGTGACTTTGGCGGCTCCGTAAACGAAGTGATCTCTGTTCCTTTTGCAACTTAACGCTTCATTGTCAGCTGCTCTGATGAAAACCTAAATTAAGACCGCTTTGGTCTTGAATTCAGTCTAGTTGAATCGCCTTCTGAAAAACTTGCCCGTTGACTGTGAACATGGCTATGTTCTAACAACTTTCTCCAGAAAGCAAAAATGGCACCTGATGAGGCTAAAAATAGCCAATCGGAGGATAATTTTCACCAAAAATTTTGAGACATGGGTTTTATCTAGAAAAGGATTCTAAGACAACCCACAACGTCAGAATTGCGAAAACACGTCGTTTAGCCTAACATGCAAAGACTTTTCAGTCGAGAACTGTAGGGGTTTTTAGAGCTTCCCGGGGCAAATTTTCTTGAGAAAATCTGGAACATGGGTTTTGTGCACAATGGAATTCTGAACAAACCCAGATGATGCAATTTTCAAAAAAGATGTGATTTTGGCCCACATGCAAAGAAATCTTCGGAAAAAAGCACAGAGCTTCAGAATGAAGGCTGCAGGGCAATTTTCTCGAAAAAATCTAAGATGTGGGTTTTGCTGCAAATACTGAAGTATGCGAACACAGATGGTCAGATTCTGAATATTTTTCCGTTTTCTTTGACATGTGAAGAAAGTACCTAAGATGAGAAATAGAAGAAATAAGACAGAAGATAGAAGGTTTTGTTTGTTCTGCTTATGTAAAATTCGCCAATCTCCTTTAGGAATTTGATGAAACCTGCATGCAAAGTGAAAATAAAGTCTGAAATCTTCTTCTGATCAATTTGAATCCGTTGCTATGAAGAACATTGAATTTTGACACCTGTAGCACCTTTAACTTGCTGCTCGCTCAAGAAGAATGTAGACTTCGAAGCTTGAGATGAAGAAATAATGGATGCCAATGCTTGAATAAATAGACTTTCTTCACCAAAATTCGTAGAAATGCATAAGACCTTGAAAAATGGCGCTTGGCTTGTGATTGGACCTCAATTTTAGTTAACTGAAACTAAAATAAGCTAAATAAAGCACCATGCTTTAGGGTTTCCCTTTCAATCTTCAGTTGCAAATCAGTTCAAAACATTCATGCGATTTTGACTTCAGTTGACACTCTTTATTGAGTTCGCCATTACTTCACTTCTTGCAATTCACACACTTAAGAATTAAAGCGTCCCTTTTGAGAACTGAAGTTGACAATAATGAATTCGCCATCTTCACACTTCATGCTTTAAATCCTTTCTAAATATGGCGACCCTTTTCAGAACTCCAGTTGACATCAAAGGTAAATGCGCCATGCTTCACTAAGTCATGCTTCACAAAGACTAAATTCATGCTTCAATTAAATATGGCGTCCCTTTTCAGAACTCCAGTTGACAATGAATGAAGTGCCATCTTCACAAAATCTTCACAATTTCAACCAAATTCGCCATGCATGCAAACTCAAGTTGATTTTCAAGCATAATCTTCAGTTAAGTGAACATGCAAACAAGTTAACTCAACATGCAAAGTTGTTAACTGGACATGCAAACTAGTTAACTCGACATGCAAATTGAAAGATCACTCAACATTCCAATATATGAACTAAAGATAACAACCTAGAAATCGTTCAGTTGAACTGAAGTCAGAACTCAAGTTAAGGCGCACTAGTCAACTCATTTCGAAAACTCAACTTGGACCTCTTAAGGCGAATTCTAGACTTAGCCAATTTTGATGAAAATTCAGACTTAAACCTCTTTCGAGACCTCTGTTCATCCTCTGACACTGGCTGATTGACTTCACCGATTAGCTGGATGACAGGTGCATCACAGAGCAGAACGAAAACTGATCAAAAGGTACCTTGAGACTGAAAACCATAAAACTAACATCTGAAGGCTCAAAAATCCAAGCGCCCTTTTCAAAAGTTGCTCTTTTTCTCAGACTTAGTCAAATTTTGACTTCTGCATCTCGTACGAAGGGAAAAATAAATCCTTCATAACTTCTGATTTACCAACTTTCAGGACTGGATCTCAGGTTCACTGCGGAGCTGACCTCATTCTGTATGACAGCTGCAAAGGCACATTTCTCCAGAAAACATCATCTGAGAGGTGAAAATCAAGGGCGCCTTTTTGCAAAGTTGCTCTTTTTCCTCCAGACTTGCCCATTTTTGGAATTGACCAAAATAACATTAAAACCCCGACTGCAAGCTGCTGAATCATCTTCTGATCTGACGGAGACAGGCAACGGAAAGCTGAACGTAACACGGACATATTGAATATCTGAGATCATCAAAAAGAAGGCATTAAAGGCTTGAAAAGCTCAGGCGCCTTTTTGAAAAAATGCTCTTTTGCGTTTTCTTTGATATTTTGACTAAGATTTGACCCTACGTTTGACCTCTGGTTCAGGCACTTCTGCAACTCAGATTCACCCACTGACGGATGCGTCGCGAAGCCTGAACAAATGTGAGATAAACATCTTGGGTGGTATTTAGTCAAAAACCTTCATTTGGCACCTCAAAAAGATGGGCGCCTTTTTCAAAAGCTGCGCTTTTTACCAGGGTTAGCCAATTCTTGTTTTCCTCTCGTTCTGCGCTGTATCCTCCGTAACTCGAGCAAAACAGGTCCGTTTGACAAACTTGATAACCCATTGCGAAGCTGACGTGATGCCGTGAAAAAGTCTGTTGGAAGTGACAAACCCTAAAAACAGGATCTGAGCCCCTAAAAGATAGGGCGCCCTTTTGAGAATGTGCTCCCCTCTTCAGAGATAGAAAATTTTAATGATTTTCCTTCAAATTTTCACTTTTCTTAAATTTCTTGATAACGGTGATATATTGCCCGACTTCCAACTCCATATTTAAAACCCAAAAGCGACCTTACGACATCACTTTAACAAGATTAAGACTCAATTCGGCAAATGCCTTAGTGGAAGCAAAATTTTTGGTTTTAGATTTTAACATAAACCAAGGCATGTTGGATACACATCAGCCTGATGGTAGACTAAATATTGATCCTGCAAGCACTCACCCGCCAACAACTAAGTCGGTATTTGCAACCACTAGATCTGTCTACTGAAGATGGTAACCCTCCATCCAAAAAGGGATGGTATATGTCCTGAACCAATCCACACTAACGCATCAACAAATTCTTTGTATGTGGACTAGAAGAGAAGTGTTGAGTACTTCTCACAATGCTCGCCTCAGTAAACTCCACTGCAGACCCTGTTTGAAATCCCGATCCACAATCAATGCTCATCTCAGGACTCGGGTCAAGTTGGTGATCGACATCTATTTCAAAGAGTGGATTGTCATATGACCAAGAAGCATCTATCTCGAACAATGGATTGTCGATCATCTCGCACTCCATCTCCTGATCCGCCTTCTGCTCTCCACCCAAATCTGCACTATAGTACGAGGTTGAGTCAACCTCATTCTCATCATAATCAGCATCATCATGTATGCTATCATCAACACACACATCATCATCTAAGGCACTGCTGCTATATGTCTCATAGGATGTCTCAAAAGACGACGTAGAGTCCACTCGTGTCAATGCTTGATCAATCTTATCATCCTTCTCTGCCAAAGGATCCTGTAAATCTTCCAACCCCAAAAGCCTTTGTTCTGATTTTTCTTCATGTGTATGTCCCTCAACATGATCATCTTGTAACCTTACAACATCTTGTTCAGGACCCTCACCCTCGTGTTCTGACTCTTCTTCTTTTTCAAGAGGACTCAAGTGCTTTTCCTCTACAGCTGCCTTAGAAATTTCAACTCCATCATCCACGGGTAGATCTTCTAAGGTCTGATTTTCGCTCACCAATGGATCAGCTGTACGCTGGTCATTAACTGCTGAGAATTCATCATGAAGGCTTCTCACCACTGTAGTGACCTCTTGTTTCTTCTTCTCTTCGTTCCGTGATGTAGACCTTTTAAAAATGGAAGCTATATGCCGCGCTACTCTATCTAGTTTTGCAGGGTCCGGAATCAATTCATTTATTCTTTTCTGATTTTCATCCAACTTTTTCAAACTTTGTTTCAGTTTTTTCATATTCTTGTCCCACTGCATCTGGGAAGTGGCCATGTTCAACTGAAACCTCTGAACTGCAGTTGAAACCTACCCAACAGGTTGGCAGGAAACCGCTCTGATACCACTGTGATGAACCGACACTCCGGTGATCCACTCTGCTACCACTCTGCTACCATTGTAGTGATATGCTTTGATACCACTGTGATGAATCGAAACTCTGCTGCTATGATTTCACAGTGCTTGTAGGTTTGATTAGTGTTTGGTGTTTGTCTTTCTTTTTGTGTTTCTCGTGTTTGGGAATTAATGCCAATGATATACATAAATTTAACAAGCATATGCATGTAATATGAACCCGAAATGAACTAAACTTCAATTGATAACACAAGAAGTCCCAAATTCATAATTAATAGACTTTCTTCATTACAAGAGAGAGTACATAATGGGACGGCTTGCATACATTCAAAGAGATACTCAAGCAAGATTCAAAATGACCTTTAAGATGCATTCTACATGATATAAGAGCTTACATGGCATAGACAACTAGCATCAAATTCGAGAGACAATACATCTTATGTCTTAATTCTACTTACAGCCAAACTTCACTGTGAATAGTGACTGCTACAGTACCCGCGCCCATTAAAATGCTCATACAAAATTACATACAAGTTTCTCCTACCAATTTTTCGTGGAGATGTCTTCTAGGATGATGGGCGCCCACTTTAGGAGTAAAAGCAGCTGCAAGAAAGAGGCGTTTTCCTTACTTGTGGATGTTGAAACCCTTACTTCAAAGCGGCTGGCTGTAGGTGCATAATCAGCTCCCAAAATGTTCATAAATTCATAGTTACACCTTCAAGATGACGAATGAAGACTTTAACAGCAACTTCCCTTCCGGTAGATGTCTTCAAACACTTGCAATCAACAAAATATGGCTCCCACGAAGCCACAAAACTCAGACCTGCACTTTAGGGTGGTCTTTCACACCTTCAAGATGCCAAATCCTAACTACAAGCCCCAAACCAGGCTTACCCACTGCTGAAATTGAGAAACCCTAGTTTCTCTCTTCCACAAACTCCACACTTCAAAACTTCAATCAGCAAACATATCCAAGCATAAAGAGGTCGAACTTCTCAAGCTCCTTTTATAATTTGTCATTGAAAACACTATTCATTAAAATGGCACTATTCACTTAAGTTATGTTCTTTTTCACTTTAGTGATGAATAGTGTCATGTCCCCTCCTAATCGGTACAATTTGGTGACAAGGTTAGCCTATCATTTCGATCCTGGTAAATTTGTGAAGTGTGAAGAGGATCATCACGGGGCGTTGCTTTCGGTCATTTTGGTAGCTCCGGTTCTGCCGGTTATGTCGGTTGGGCCATGAGAATCTTTAATAGGCATTTTGAAACTTTTCTATTTTTAGAAAGTTAGGTCAGGCGGAAGCTGCTATTTCAGGCAGGGCACCTGGTGCAATTATTCAGCTCAGATTTGACCCAGTTCAGCAGTTGGTTGTTTAGACGGAGAAATAAGGAGTATTTAATGGATTATTAAATATTTAATATTTTGACTTTATAATAAAGTCACTTTATTGAAATATTGAAATATTTAATTATTTGGCTTAATTATAAAGTATTTATTATACTTTATAATAAATTATTAAAATGTGACTTAATGAGTATTTTATATTCATTAAAAGTGGACGCCAATAATTAATTAATTCTCCTAAGTTTAAAAGTGCAAATTAAATCATTTATTTAAATGATTTATTAAAAAGGAGAATGGGTCGAATTTTTCTTCAAGGCAATATATACCTTCTCAAGGCAAAATCGAACTATGCTGATTATTATTCAATTTTGTCTTTTGTGATCTGAGCTTGGGAGTTTGCAAACCCTAGGGTTTCAGGCAGACAGACGTTTCTGGAGAACGAAAACTCTTCAGAGATCAGGCAGACTGAGGCTGTGAAATACCAGTTTAAGCTTGCATCTGGGTGACTTCATTCAGGAGTTACAGATTGGATTGATTGACAGATTCATCAGTGATTTGCAGAGAAAATCATCTCCCTTTTGAGGCGACTTCATCAGAAGATTTATTTTAGAGATCTGGCACATATTACAAGAGGCCGTACTTTTTCATCATTTGCTGTACCTGGCTGTACCAGCAAAGCCGTACCTTTATTCTTTCAGATGATTCGCCTTCTGCTTCCAGAGTTGGGCGATTGGATCTAAGGCGTTTGGATTACTGGAGGCTCTGGCATTCATTTCTGAGCTGGAGACTCATCTGTTTCATTGGGCCGTACCATCTTCATTCATTGCAGCCGCCATTAAGAGTAATCAGGTTTTTTTCCTATAAATTTATTGTATCTCATTTATATCTCCGTATTTATCATTGTAATTGCTCTGGAAGTTAAATATATTGAAGCGCCTATCATACTTGAGCAAGATCTGAGCATAAATTGCATTCTAGAGTTTATTTAGATTTTTCCAAGCATTTTTTAGTTAAATCGCAGCTTTCAGCATTTTGTCAAAAACCTCAGAAAATACCAAAAAACGAAAATTTGCAAAAACAAACAAAAATCAATTAGGGTTTCAATTTGAGAACCACCCGAGTTGAACAAATAATGGCGAAAATATAAAGTGACCCCTTTAAAAAATAGACACATGGTCCCTAAGCCTGAGTAAGTGAAATAAATGGTGATCAATATCTTAAGCTCCAATAACACGCCAAACGCGCAAATTCACCACGTCACTAAACTCCGGATACCAATACTTCCTTTTACCGACCAAGTGCCCGTTCAAGTGACCCTCTATCTAGAACCATTAGCCTACGAGGATCGACATAATAGGCTAATCCAATGACTCTGATGCTCGCAAAATAATGGGGACATTACATCCCATCAAATTGTAAGTCAAAGCAATCGACCTACTCTTCAACCTGCTCACACGTCTGTCAACCCATGCTTTGGTAAATGTCAAGACTGGAATGGAAAGTGTGTGCAAGTCAGCAACCTCTGGTCCTGACCAATCCGGGAGTGGAAGTGGAGTATCTCTCACTGCGTCATAATCTGGATGGACAACGTGCATGTCCTCATTTACCTGGTTTGGTACCGGAATGACTTCACCGATCATGTTGGTGGCAGCCGAGAGAACATTCTTTCTGACTTCAGCCTCAAATTAAGGCGCATCAGCTAATAATCCTCAATATTTGCGCGCCCAAATTCCTCTGTGATACCCTTGATGTTATCACGGATCAGCAGATGTCGGTACAGTGTGATATGAAAATTATTGATAAAGCGAAGCTTCGCTCTGCGGCTTCTCCTGGCTTCTAACGTAATGAAGGACACACTTCATCGAATTGCCCATGACAGAGGTGGGGAAGTCAACACCTTTCGCTTCTTTCTTGAGATCTTATAAGTAGGCAACCAATTGCCTATAGATATCTCTAACATCAATATTACATTTGGTTGGGTACTTAGGCGATCTATATGGATATAGCCGAAAAACCTTGCAGCCTTATGTAAGAAAACTTTGGAAACTATATAAACCAACACCCATACCTCTCAATCAATTCTTGGGCTTCTCTTGAGATCCTGTGATGCATCCGCTCCTGAAGCAATCTCGTGATGTGCATGGTGAAGGCCTCATTGACATGCTTGTAATAAGTGGTACTAGTCAAATGCAAAGCTAGCGGACAGCCTCATGAATTTTTAAATTTGATGAGAACCCGCATTATGAGCTCATGGCTGTAAAATTCTCTATGCTTTGTCATCTTTGGGCCAGCATAAAATGATGTAAGAGCCATATAGAATGTCTTAGGTTCTTCTCGAGGCTAGAATTTTCGATGCAAATTATCAGCGATCATTTCAGCCAGTTAGTACTCCTTTCCTTCGAGCTGAGGAGTTGATGTAATAGAACATCCATGGCTCAAAATAGCATTGCTGACAATATCCCAACTCTGCTCAGCATCATAATGAGATCACAATACTCCTGCTTCAAGTCATCAGCTATGATTTGCTTTGGCAACTTCGTCCGAGAGGGCTTAGGGTTGCTCATCCACTGAGTATTGATTGTCGCTGTACATCTCTCGAATGCTGAAGCATACATTCGTTCAGCTCGTTCTTTGGACTTGTAAATCATGTTCCTGTGCACTGGGATTCCAAAAGCCTCGCCAATAGCTGAAGGAGTGAGGTTAGCGAGCACTTGTCCATCTGGTGACATGATTGATCTGTGATCTTTCTCATAAGCGTTAGGCACTCCATGTTAAAGCTCGAACATTGAATGAAGCAAGTGGGAAACCGGTACGCATATAACCCGCCGAACAATGTTATTAGTAGAAGTGTTGAAGATCGATGATTACTAATCGGCGATGCGATTTCTTAGAAGATCTCCAAGTTGGCTGAATTTAAGAGTTAAGTATCCGCCCGGCTTACTAACTTTTAGGTAGGCCGATTACGGCATGAAAGACTTGCCGAAGCTTCTTCTTTATAATGCACCCTTTTGGATGCACCATTGTTATCCTTACCAGTTGTCCTTGCTTCAGCCATCTACAAAACAATGAACATCCATCAGCAAATTAACTTAGAAAAATAAATAAAATACTTTGCAGGGCTGCCACTCGACTTCAAGAACTTGAGAAGCTGCAATATCATTTCTCATTCGCAAACCTCAACTTCTTTCTTCAACAAATTCGAGCTTCAATACTTAGAAAATTTCTAAGCAAGCTTTAGCAACTTCACTTCACACTCAGCAACTTCAAGCCTTGATAAAATCGTCCACTTTACTTCAGCAGTTGAACTTTTAAATTCGCACTCAGCAACTTCAAATAGCTTGGTAAGTGCGCACTTCCTTAGCTTCAGCAACTTCGATCTTTGAATTTCGAACTTCTCACTTGCATTGCAACTTCAAATCTCAGCAACAAATTCAGATTTCAGCCTTCAGCAAATTCCTCTTCAATATCAAACTCAGAGCAAATCGAATTCTCTTCAGCTGTGAAAAAGAAGTGAGTAACCTTCAGCTTTTATAAGAAAATCGAATTCTAGAAGAGGCTAAGTTTAGCCAGTGAATTAAATTTCCACTACTTCATTCGAATTTCCCTCTGGTGTTTTCGACACCTGTCTCTCGACATCTGGAATCTCATTCTTCTAGAAGTTCAACTTTGACTGTCACATTTAAATTCACTTTCGAAAATTTTAAGATTTAAATTCATCATTTAATCAATTTCCATTCACCAGTCGAATTTCTGTCTTGCAAATTTCAAATTTTAATCACCTCTGACGCTCTGGAAAATTCGTCTATGAAGAACTCAATCAAAATCATCTAGGCAATTTACTTTAAATTCGTTGGAGAAATTCATCATGAAAACACATTTTATTCACTTTGCCTTAGAAAATTTTAAATTCTCCCTTAGGAAAATTCACAATTCAAGCACCGATCAAATTCTTCATGCTGAAGGCCTCAGCGAAGTGCGGAAGACATAGAAATCCATTTCTCATCACAAATGTCCAATACCCAGAAGAAAATTTTCTCTGAAACGCGATGAATCCATGGGTACACAACGAACGGGTTCGTTTAAATTTTTAAATTTCGAACCTTAGAAAAATATTATTCAATCAATTTTAATCCCGTTCTTCACATCTGTGAACACCTTGTTACTCAGACTCGAAGATTTTTTTTAAATTCATCCTGCATTGTCAACATTCTTTAACTTCATCACTGGAAAATTTGCTCGTGCTTCAAGAAAATTTTTTATCACCCTAGGTCTAGGCGTATTTTCTAAGGAAGAAAATATTTTGCCTTAGAAAAATTTTGAACCACTTTGAAAATTTTTAAATTTATCTTTGCCTTAGAAATTTTTCTATTTCATCTTTACTCATTTTCCTGTGTTCAACGTCTAGCACATTATACTTCACTTCCATCACCTTGGGCGTATTTGCTTATCATGAAGGATATACTTTGAATCCACGCCTAACATTTTTATTCACCACTTAGCAATATTTTCTCTCATCAACTTTATTCCACCACCTTTACACTCCACTTTAGGTGCATAGCATACTTGATGAAGGATAAAACCACGCCTAGCATACTTCACTTCACACGCCTTGGCAATATTTTCTATTAAATTTCTAACACCTAGCATCAACTTTATTTTCACCACGCCTTGTATTTTATTCACCCTTTACCCACTTCAATCTTGGGCGCATATTAACATGTGTGAAGGATGACCCTTGGGCTTCCTTATTTCGTCTTCACATGGCCCCATTTGGGCGCATTTGAGCCTAGGAGGAGGATGAAAGTTGTTGACTTGTTGACTAGCTTGAGTGCATTTAGCAAGGTGTGAGGGATAAAACTTTTACCACGCCTTCTTGTGACCTTTCAACTTCCTTTCTTTTGTCCTTACATGCCCTCTTTTGGGTGCATTTAGGCCTAGGAGGAGGATGAAAGTTGTTGACTCCTTTGACTTCTTTCTTTTTGGGCGCATTTGAACATGCATGAAGGATGGGCGCATTTGGGGGGTGGTGGAGGATATTTCCATGCCTTAGAAATTTTTGCTATCAACTCTCTCAATGTGGGCGCATTTTGATGGATGAGGAGGATGAAACATGTTGACTTCTTTGACTTGCTATCCTTCTTGGGCGCATTTTGCCATAGGAGGTGGACGAGTTTTATACTTAGAAATTTTTTTCTTGGACATCTTTGCTTCTTCATCAAGCAGGGCGCATTTGGCCATGGGTGAAGGATGAACTCTTGACTTGGAAAATTTTTTAAGCATCTTGTGCTTGAGGGCGCATTTCACCTGTGGTGGAGGATGAAGTTCCAGACTTAGCCATTTTTTCTCGTCCTTGCCAGCTTCTCCATGCCTTACTATAAATAGTAAGTTTCTCAATTCTTGCATCTCCGAAGCTCAGATCGTTCTGAAATTTTAAACACTGCATCCTCGCGACCTCGTTACCCTGTTGACACTGCTATTTTTAGCCCATTTCTGAAGGTGATTTGCTATTTATAGAAATTGCCTGCTTCTGATATCTCCACAACTCCGTTTGTTTTGAAATTCGAATGATTCGCTCCTCACCACGTGACCTGCCTGCTGACATCGGCGCATGCAACTGATTTGCTATTTTCAGCCTGTTTCCAAAATGACTTACTATAAATAGTAAGTGCTCAGTTTGTCTTCAAATTTTACCAGCAGATAGCTTGAAGAATGCTGATCGCGGTGGTTTACACCGGTTTTTGAAAATTTTGATTTTTACCCCTTTTTTCAGGCCCCGAAGTTGGAAACCCTAATTTTTCTGCATGCATATCAAATGATCTCCGTTTGTTCTCGTCTCTGCTGCATTGCGATCAGCTCGTGATTCTGGAGTGCTTGGGAGGCAACTGCCAGGATGCACCTGCTAAAAATAGTATGTTCCCAAATGAGTGACCATCTCCGTTTGCATGTCATATCACTGTGAAGCTCTCGAAAAACCCATAAAGAATATGCCGACATGCAAAGGAAACCCTGACATGCAAACCCTAAAAATAGCCTCTGAAGGCTGAACTCTAAAAGTTGTCGTCTCACTTTGCATGTTATAGCATTGCGAAGGTCTCTAAAAACCCAGAAGGAAACTCCAGACATGCGTTGAAAAACTCTGCATCTAAGCCTTGAAATCTACTCCGGAAGTTGAACTGCTAGAAATAGTAAGTTGTCCGTTTTAGCTCAAATTTTGCACGCGAGCAGCTTGATGTGTTCTGAATGCAGTGTGACTGTCGGAACTTCGAAAGTGTCGAGAAAAAGTTCCAAATTTCGCACTTACTAAAAATAGTAAGTAGCCGGAATCTAATGAAATTTCAGTGGAAGCCTACTGGAAGCACACTGACCTCAATGTTAATCTCTGTTTTCAACATATTCACTTCGTTTGACCTTGAGTTGACCAGAAAGGTGGAAACCCTAATTTTTAGACTTGGCCAAAATTTCACGTTTAAGCTCAATGGCGGAGACATCCCTCGAAAGGCAGACACCAGAAAAGAGACGGAAAGAGAGAGAGAGAGAGACAAAAACCCAAGCCAAAAGACCAGAATGGAGCAAAAATTAGGGGTCCCCATTTTGAATGGGGCGATGTGTGAAAAGGTCACAACACTGGCCCATTTTGTCGTGCTCAGCACTACTTTGCAGTCCCTAAAAGCATGTCTTGCTGAGGCATCTCTTAACCAATTCAATTACCCTTCGTGTACTATCAATTTCTAGTGTTTCAATCATGGTAGTCACAATCTCAACAGACAGAGATCCACTTCTTATTCCAAAGCTTCAAGGTTGGCACAAGCTAGGAGGAAGCTGGCGCAGGTTACACCTGGCAATTGCAACTTGCAGATGTCCAAACTTATTGACATCAACATGCCATTAGCTGATTTTGGTAACCTGAGGATTTTAATACTACTTATTTGTTTATTTCTAGTTATTGCCTGGCCCTAGGATTTAAGTTTACCAAATTAGTGCTATTTAAGATTATCTTTGACATCACAAGCATATTTTATGTTGCAATAATGTTAACTTCATTTATTAAGCTGTACGTTTGGTAATTTTCAAGATAAGAAAGTGGTATCCAATAAGATTTTGGTCTCTCTAAATGACATCTAGTGACATTCAGAAGAGAGCAAGTTTTCTAGCTCTTGGACAGTGTCATCTGTTGTTAATTATTAGGACTTTATATTGCAGACACGAGTTTCTTAGGGATAAATAGATATACTGAGGTGAGTGCAAATTATTGAGAAAATTTACATGTTAGCTCCTATTATTCTTGTCCTATTCATGTTATGAAAATTGATTTTGCTAATGACTTCTAGAAGCTAGCATTTTTGGATTTTGGGTTGCTTTGATTTTTTAAATTTTTTTTATATCTGCAGAAGCTATATTCTGGTCTGTAGTTTGATGTGCTTTTTCTTATGAAATTTGAACTTTATGCACATAGTGGGGTCACAGCAATTTTAATTTGTTAGATAGCATATATCATAATAAAATTATCCTCAATCACAGCTGTTTACACCATTTCCTCATTCAATCTTTGCACACAAAGTCAACATCAAAGTCTTCATACAATCTGTCATTTATTTCATGCTATATAAGTAAATCACAAGAAAACTATATGTGATTATTTGTGTGTCTACTATCTCTTCTGAAATTATTTAATTTATTTATTTGTTTATTTCTGAATTTAACAGATGAAGTGGATGATAATGTGGTGAAGTTGGAGTTAGTCCACTAAAAAAATAAGAAGCAAATATCAAGTACCCATGCATTGGCCATCTTTGAGAATCACACAAGGCTTTTGAGCCATTTCATTTGTGAATAATCATTTGATGCTTGACATGTAACAGGTTCTTCATAGGGTTTGGTCTTCCATTATACAAGTTCCCATTTACGTTACAAGATTTAAGAGTTCTGTAAGGTTGTAAATATTGTAAAACAGGGGTTCCTCAAATCCTGTATTTTGTGTCTGAATCAGAAGATTTCTATAAGGGGGGGATGTCCCAAGCTATTGTCTTCCAATTTAGTGTTGTAAGTGTTTAGTGGGAAACACTATGTATGGGTTTCGTACTGAGAAACAAAAACGGAGTTTGCATGTTTGTTTTAGAGCCTATTAATTTGTTTCCCTTATATCATCATTCAATTTGCACTTGCTGAGTGATACCAACTAATTCTGTTGGTTGGTTCTGTTCTATTAACCTGTCAAGGATTTGTAAACAGTGTTAATGGGCACCAGAGATGCATATTAGTATTTGCATGATATGCATTATAAAAAAATAGTTGGGAACAATATTTACTCTATTGAGTTAGAATAATGCATTGTACAGTTGAATCTTGCCCTCAAGCATACTTTTGATTTTTGTAAATTCATTCTTTATAAAGTTGAGTCGATATTCCTATCACAGCAACTAATGCTCTCATTATTTTTATAACATAAAGGTCTCTCTATAACATGACGATAATGTTATTCTTAAAGTCACTGCCACTTTATAGTAAATGTAAATTTACACACATCAGCGGTTTAAATTGTGTGGGTAAAAAACTGAGCATGTTTGAGGGGGCATGGGTAATCAGCCGTTACTAATTTCTGCAGTTAGTTAGATTCTTAATATTAAATATATAATCAAATTTTCTTTTCATTTTTGTATTGTTCTTACATATGAACAATTTATTTTAACTTTATTTGGCAATTGTGTTACATATGAAGGTTCTACATTCAGGCATACCATGTATCCTGCCTACAAGGGCAATCGCATACCTACTCCTGATACAGTAATCCAGGCTTTTCAATATTTAAAGGCAGCCTTGGCAGCCATGTCAATAAAAGTTATCCAGGTATGCATTTTTGAAGAATGAGAATGCTAGACTATAGGATTTCCTTTTTGTTGTTTATATCTCGATACTATTTTTTAAAAGCAGGTTCCAGGTGTGGAAGCTGACGATGTGATTGGGACACTAGCTATGAAGGGAGTAGCTGCTGGCTTAAAGGTATATTCAAACTTCTTTTAGGTTCTGTTGATTTCGAAGTGTTTTGCAGGAAGAAATTTTTATATTGTCCCCATTTTCAAATTGTGTTGAATAGGTGAATCCAAAGCTTATTTTTATTCCCCACAGGTGAAGGGAGGATTGGCAGGGGAATAAAATAATAAAAAATAATAAAAATTTATTAAGCATTCAAAAGCGCCTAAGTCATAATGTTGAAGAAAGACAATTTATTATTACTTTGGACCAAAAAAAACAAATGGAACTCATAAAGTGAAAATATTGAATATTCTAATAAAATATATATTAATTACCTAAAAGATAATTAATAATTAAAAAGGAAAATATATGAACAGTCAAAATAAAACAAAAACAAAATTTAATTACTTTTTAGGGTTGCTGAAAAAGACACAATAGAAATATTGAAATAAAAAGGATTCATTTTGTCATTTGTCAATTTTTTGGAACGGTCATTTGCAGAGCTTTGATAGACTGCTCAATTCTCCAAAAGACGAAATCCCTTTGTCATAAGTCTTGTGGATGAAAACCCGCATCCTTGAATGAGTGATTTCATCCAGAAGTCACCATTGTGCTGAATGCAAGAAGTTTGTATTTCTTTATCCACGAGATCTGGGAATATTCAAGAGGTTACAGGTTGGTTGAAGTTTCCAATTTCTTTATAATAAAATAATTCCAGAATTGACCGGAAACTTTTGATTATTTATTTGCTGGTTCAAATAAGGCCAATTTTGGCCGTACCATTCTGCATGAAGGTCTTGGTTTCCTTTTAATAAATAAGAGGGCATTTAGTAATTGCTGTTGGAGGTTTGGAGAGTCAGCCGTACCAGTTTCAGAGAAAAAAATAAATCAATAAAATATTCTGATTGCCACCTTCAAGGGAATCAAAGGACATATCAAAGTCTACGTGGAGGATCTGACTTATGATTGCAGCTAAAAAATGCATCGCAGGTCTAAAGAAAGGGAATTGCAGGTAGTACAAGAAAAACGTGTGTTTGACAAGGCCTAATGAGCAAACTAAGGAAAGTGACGTGGTATATCAGGAAAAAGGAAATTGTATAATGAAGGCTGCAAATCATATGATTGGCAGTGAAGGATAAAGTCAAGGAAGGTTTAAGGGAGAAAAGACAAAAAGCTGATCGCATGCTTAAGGGGGGACATTGCAGGTATTGAGGAGAGCTTAAATGTTTTGTTTGTGTTTTCTTACCAAATAACACTATTAAAATGAATGTTGACACCTTTCCGCCCAACATAAGGGAGCATTTGGAATAAGGGAAAAGAGTAACAAAAGAGATTGCATATTGTAGGCGACAACAGGAATAATTAGGTTGAAGATTCTGAATTTATTGTTTGGGAATTTTATCAGTAGTACTATGGCCAAGGAGACGTGGGGCTGTGTGAGCCAACACAGCCTATATCCAGGTTTTTGACATTTTTATACATTATTTAAATTCAAATAAACTTGAATTATGTGCCATTGAGTTATCGATTGTTTGAATTTAGATGAATTGCCATTCATATATCATGAATTATATATTCAAATAAAAGAATTAGTCTGGTCAGTATTTATGTTATTTAAATCTTGCAAATTGGGAACAAGACCCGAAAGAAAATGAAATCGGGCTGTCAAGAGCACATGAGAGAAATAATTTTCGGGAATTATTAAAAAATTGAAAAAGGAATATTTCCCCTGGATTGCCTTGTTGAGCATTTACACAGAATGATGAGAAATCAAGGTACAATTTTCAATGCCTTAAGCTTCTAGACAATATCCGACATATGAAATTTCTTGTTGATGTAGAAGTAGTTGAAATGTGATGCTATGATGAAGATCTGGCAGAGGTGCCTAAGCCCGTGCAAGTTGATGATAGAAATGTATAAGTTTATATGGTGGACCGGCTATATAATTTGTTGGCCTCACTAAGGTCTTGGTATACTTTGGTGATGTCCTTCTAATGCACCATTGATTTTTTTTTTAAGTATATTGTCCTCTTGATTTATCTTGGTATTATGAAGGTATAGACAATTCTTGGGGCAACTTCCAGGTTAGATAAGCCCCTTTTTGGCTAGGTTTGTGTACGAAGGACACAAATCTTTCTAAAGAGGAATTTATGAGTTTTTGAGATGGGCAACCAAGATCATATGGAACATCCTTTTAGTTGCTTATATGATGATAGTGAAGATAATGGAATATTGCCTTATCTATATATATTTTTTGTGCAAATATCTTTATTTATCTAGGTCAAATATGGGCTAATTTGAGTTTGTTGTGCTCGTTCATGGTTTTTGTTTTTTCTCTATTCAATCCAATTGAGAGTGTTGTAAGAAACTTATTTGGTAGCGTTTTAATTATCTTGTGTGTTGGTAGGCCATTTTCTTTATGGTTTGAGGACATTCTAGCAATTGGTAGTGATGTTCTATTTTGTTGTGCATAATGACAACCTATGATCTTCTTGTGTTAGTGGGTTTTTAGTGTTTTTGGATTCTCTATGTCAATTTGATCATATGGAGCTAGATTATATGAAGGATGTTTAGATTGGGATGGATAATTAAATAAGATCGATTTGGGGAACTCAATGTTATTAGAATCTAAGATATAATGCTCATTTTTTGAGGTCCTTGGGTGTCTAACTCAAGTTTATTGGATTTTTTTTAATATCAAATCCTAAAGATAAAATAGTACAAAGAGAAACAATAATAAGCAATGTTCCACGGGGTTTCTCAATGGGAGAATGTGGGGACCAATGGCCTAAGTTTGAGGATGACGGCGGGGTGCGGGGTGCGGGGGAGGGGGGCGGATGGGGTAGTGCTGATATACATAAAGTACTTGAAAAACTAGTTATAAAAAGACGTATTAGAATTACATTTCAAATAAACCTTTGGCAAATTAGTAAAATAACAAATATTAAATACTAAAATTTTAAATACTTGAATACTAAATAAAATTTGACAAATGAAAACATCAAATTGGAGATTTCTGTTATATCCAAAATATCATAAAGATGATTAAAATGAGTAGCATGATATCAAAATAAGTATAAAATGTCAAAATGTAGTGAAGGGAGGCCTCTAATCATTCCCAAACTCCTCATCACTAGAACTATTAGACTCCTCATGGTCAAGCTCCACCAAACTAATACCAAACACCAACATTGCATCTGAAGTCATAGCATCCTCATCAATCTGTGTTGGCTCTTTTGGCTCTACATCCCATCGTGTTGCTGGACTCTCTTTGTACACAAGTGTTTTGCGGTCAATGAGACCCAAAGCACTATGTACAACCAGAAGCTTCTTTGATCTCCTAGAGGTAAGTTTGTTCCTCTCAAGAGAGTGGATGAAGCTATAGGTAGATCAATTCCTTTTAGCAACTGAAGAACTAGAAACCTGAGATAGCAATCAAATGGCTAGAGTGGTAGTCAAAGATTCCAATCCATGACAATTCCACCACAAAATTGGGTACTCTTGTGCCATAGTTGCCATATCCATCTTGGTCGCATCAGAATAACTCCTAAGAGCGGAAAATTTGCTCCACTTAGTGCGAATTATGCTGGCATCTATAGGATCATACATCTTCTCAGTATCCCTATAGAACCCTGCCTTCACCTCAACATCCTATATTGATGTATCTCTACCAAACCTAGTCATGTACCACTTAGGATTCAATGCATAGGCAACCATGTGCAAGGGAGTGTTGAGCTTCTCTGTCACATCCCCTCCATCTTGAACTTGATTATGGCAATGAAATTATGGTCGTTATGTTAGTTGTGATTAACTGTTGTCATGAGAAAGTGAAATTGGGAAAAGAATATTTAATTATATGTTGTAACGACAAATGTGAATGAATTTCTTATATTTTCTTATACGTGTGAAAATGAATGTGAAGATGAGTTTGTACTTTATATATATATATATAATGGGAACAGTCTAACCTTATTTCCTTTTTTCCAAGTGGATGCAGGATCGTCAACGTCCGAGGGGAAAAGAAAATATCATTAGGGAGAGGACGTAGTTAACAAAGGATCAAAATTATCATCATGCCATGAGTGGTGTAAGATAGCTAATTTGGAAATCGTAACCTTGGTCGAATATCTCATTTAATTAATCAGTTGGTAAAGCAAGTCGATTTAAATTGAGCTTAATCGTATATCTCATGGTGTCATAGATTTCATTTTGAGCACGCTTTGGGAGGCATTATCCTAAATTATGTAAGTTTAAAATTAAAATGGCAATCTCTTTAATTGACGAATGATATTACAATTTAAATTATTGAAAAGTTTATGTTTGGCGGCGGTGTGGAGAGAAGGTGGCAACTTCCACCACCATGCTATCTTTCTCTTTTGTGAAATGTTCAAGAAGAGTATGTTGGAGACGCGCATGGAGGGAAGGTGAGGAGTCTCAACATTTGAGGGGATTTCTTTTTTGGGGCATTCTCTTTCTCTCTCGTTTTCTTCGGGATTATTCATTCATTCGCATTTGGGCTAAGCAACATTCTTTTTCATTCATCATTCTGCATCACTAGTGTCTCTTTTTCAATATCTATCGATTTGCAACTTTACATACTGTTGTACCCAAACCAAATTTTTTGCTTCATTAGGCATTTTGCATTTTAAAGTCTAAACCTTGCTAAAATGTTGTGAAACACAGTTTTGGGCAATGTCAAGCATGGAGTTTTCGTCAATAGTTTGTCAGTCAATGTCAGTTATATTGATCAAAACCTGAAGCAGAGACTCAAAATGAAGATTTTCACGATGGAGGAGCATCTTACGACGACATTTCATATTGCAGACAGTCATTTCAATGATCGAGACAGAGTTTTCAAAGCTCAAATCATGGAGATTTCTCAGAAGAAAAGCTCAAAGTGCAAGTATAGCTCAGGGGCGCCCAGTTTTTTGGAGGTCAAGAT
>VDFB02038350.1:0-19248 GCA_007258455.2 Sequoia sempervirens
AAGTTTTCAACTATGTTTTCTAAGTCTGCATTCATACCTTAAAGCTATGAAATTCATCTTTCCTTCTTAAGATATGTATGTAGATCAAGCCTTTTAAGAATGATGCGTAAGTCTAAAGAGGTTATGTTGAGTAAGTGAAATAGCTACATTAGTTTTCCGGTGTGTAATCCATCTTACATTGTTTTTATTTCCACGATTTCTTTTGATTCCGGTTATCCGCGGTATTTAGTTTTATTTTTATGCGCTCTTTTTCTCCCTTTTTCTTTTATAAAGTCAGTAGTTTAGGTGACGCAAAAGGAATCAGGCCTTCTCCGGTTGACCTCATAAAGTGACCCATGGCTTTAGAGGTCTTCCATATTTAGCGGTGTTGAACGGTATTAAAACAATAAAGGGGTTACCTTCAGGTGATAGCGGTTCGCTTGCGATTAGATGTTTCTATTTTTGGTTTGGTATGCAACTAGCGAGTTTCAGACCTTACAGAGGTCATTTTTGCATACTTGGCGACTCCATAAAGAGAAAGAACTTCAGAATCGACGCTTCTATAGTTTATGAGAAGAGTTCAGACAAGGAGCAGCCTGTTCCCTTTCGAATATTTGTAGCTGTCACCACCAAGAAGACAAGGCAGAGCAACAGAAAGGCCAGGGACAACATCTATTTATTCCAGAAGAGCCAAATCTACTCCTCCATCTCTGAGATCTCGTATTGCTGTTCCATTCTCTATTTCACCTAGAGTGCAAGTAAATCCACCTCAGCCACCTCCAATGGCTGCTCCAATGAATCAACCATTTGTTGCTTTTAATGGAGGGAGTCCCTTAAATTTGGCACAACACAATGACATTCCAATGACAGCCTTGAAAATTCTGCCAACTTTCGCTGGGGAAGATTAGACTACCCCGATTGAACACATGCGAGACGTGGCTTCGTTATGCAGAGTCCATCACATAACTCAAGAGGATGTTGTTGTGAGATTATTAGCTGCTTCACTGAAAGGAAGAGTTGTGCAATGGTATAGGGGCCTAGCAGTTGGCTCAATCGCAACTTGGGACGAATTTGGAGACAAGTTGCATAAACAATTTCAAGACAGGTCTGATAATTTGTCTTTATTAGAACAATTAACTATGATTAAGAGGGCTCCACAAGAGAAAATGAATGATTTCAATTTCATATTTCAAAGAACTTGGGATAGAATCCCTGCAACGGTGAGGCCTTCACCTGAATATGCCTTCCTATATTATCTTAGAGCTATAAATAGTGATATCTCAGTTTTAATACAGTTAATGGGAGGAGTGTCTTTGCCAGATGCCTTTGAAATAGAAATCAGAGCTGAAAATAACCTAATACAAGCTAGTAAACTTGGTCCTAGGCCACCAATGCCTATATTTTCAGATATTCATTCGAATATCCCTTTGCAAATACCACCTTTTGCACCTTTGCCACCTGTTCTAGCTGTTCCAACTGCTGCAACACAAGAAGCTGTTGTTTCAAGTTCTTCAAATGAGTTATAGGAGATCAAAAGTTTATTACAGACTTTTGGTAATAAGCTTGTGAGCTTGGAAAAGCAACAATCATATAACAGGCCTCAGCAACAGCAGTATCAAGGTAATAGACAAGCTTACCAAGGCAACTATCAGGGCCCGAGACAGGGGGTAAATACTAGACCTTTTCAGGGTTATGCTCTAGCACCTGTTAATGCAGTCAAGGATCTTGTCCCCATTCAAAACAACTTAGCAGCAGATTATGAGTGGTGCTACCCTTGTAACCAGCCTCATAATCAAGCCACTTGCTCAAACAAACTTATTAATTAGGCACTTATGGTACAAAATGCCTCAAGTTCACAGCAAAATGAATTCAATAATGCATCTCTACAACACCAAGATCAGCCTACCAATGACACTACTCTTCTTAATTGGCAAGGTGAAGAATTATGTGGATTGAATGTAGATGATTCTTTAGTTGCAGCTAACACAAGGGCAAAGAAAAGAGCTTTTGAGCTTGATCAAACAGCTGATAAAAGAAAAGCATCAGCTGCAGAACCATCTATCTCTCAAGTGATTCATGGATCGCAAAGAAATTAGCAACTCCCAGTGAAGGAGTAGCCACGCTTACAAGCCAACCACACTGGCATAAAGGTACATCATAAATTAAACCCAATTGTACCCTATAACATTCTTGATAGTATGAAAAAGACAAATGTAACGATGTCTATGTGGGATTCATTAGCCATCCCAGGTCAAAAAGATCTGTTACACTCAGCTTTGTCAAATTTTAAGGGGTCTGATGAATCTGAATCTCCAATAGGTTAAGTTAGGACTGTGTTGACGAATAATACTCAAGGAGATGATAAATAGCCCAACAAAGAGATAGAAAAAGAAGTTAAACCACCTCCATTTTATGTGTCAGTAATCATAGGTGATAAGTTAGTTCATAACTATATGGTAGACAGTGGAGCTAGTAGCTCAGTGATGCCAAAGCAAATTGCTAACAAACTTGGATTGAAGTATCAACCTTTAGAGAAAGGAGTGATTCAATTGGATGGTACTTTAGTTAATACATTGGGTGTTATTAAAGACTTGAGTCTTACCGTTCATGCTTTTCCTAATTTTTCAGTTCCTCAGGACATATGTGTCATAGATCTCCCACCTTTCTTTTCTTTGTGCCTCTCAAGAGACTTTACAGCTAAGATAGGTGGTTATGTTTCAACTGATTGGTCACATATGTTGTTTAGAACCAGATATGGAACCAAAGTCACTATTAAATCTAAAAAATTGGCTAAAGACCACATTGAGCCATATAACCCAAGTCCTATCAATGATGTTCCTACTGCTGCAAACACAAATTGTGTCATTTTTTCTAATAGTGAACTAGCTGTTGCTCAAGAACTTCAATTAGAAGTTGTTCCTGATGTGCTTCTACATGAGTGGGCAACTGAAAATGTGTGGGATAGTCCTGTAGATCTTATTCAAGATGTTGGTATGGGTAATTATGTGATGCTTGAACCTGATGCGAAGATCCCAAACCTTGAAAAGGGTACAAATCAGCGAGCTACAACAAAGAAGTGGACTTCGTGAAATAAGCTGGATGGCTCTAGGCTAGCACGGAGCGTGGAGGTGCAATGTTGATTTCTCCACGTAAGATAAGTATTTTTCATCTTCGCTTTGATTGCTCAACAATGCTAAGTATGAGGGACTTATTCAAGGCCTTGGACTCGGGCAAGGAAAATAGATCACCGCCAGTTCATATACGTTGGAACCGAGCAGTTAATTAGATTCGTGGCCGAATGTTGCTTTGAAGTCTTACAAATAGAGTATGGAACATAATTGAAGAATTTAATGCCTTTAATCTACTTTCTATTCCACAAAATCAGAATAAGCATGCTAACAGACTTGCAACAATTGGAGCGCAGTTTGATATCCTAGGTGATGTCAAAAAGGACAAAATACAATAGTATGTCATGTGTTACCGTTACCCATTCCTGATAACAACATTCACTGGCAGGTATTTGAAAGTGATGAATAGATTTTAACCTTTCTGCTCCAAGAGGATCAATTTTTTGTAGTAAACCTGGAAAAGATCAAACAACAGTATGATGATCAAGTGATACAACTGAAGACAAATAAACTTCCCAAAGGGCTGGTTACCTTGGAATCCATATTCAATTCTGATGACCAGCTTAAGAAGAACAAAGTCAGCATTCAAGTGAAAGAAGATCATTATGAAGAAGTGGGAATCCTTAAAGGTAAGCTTCTCAAATTAGGCAAAATCTGTTCAACTGAGGATAAGAGAGCTTTCATTGTTTTATGCCAAGAATATCATGATGTTTTTGCTTGGCAATATTTTGATTTAAGAGGGTTTGATCCTCATATTGCACAACATACAATTGAGTTAGAACCCGATGCCAAGCCTATTAGACAAAAACATAGACCATTGAACCCCAAGCTTTAACCCTTGATGATCAAAGAGCTAACCAAGTTAGTTGAGGGGGGTATCATATTTCCAATTAAACACACATCTTGGGTTTCTAATCTTGTTCCAGTTAGAAAAAATAATGGCGAGATAAGATTATGTGTAGACTTTAGAGACCTTAACAGAGCATCTCTGAAAGATCATTATCCCTTGCCATCTATGGAACAAATTCTTCAAGTTGTTGCTGGATCAGAAAGATTTTCTCTTCTGGATGGATATTCTGGTTATAACCAAATTCTAGTCAAAGAGGAGGATCAGTATAAAACAACATTTACAACAAAATGGGGCACTATGGCTTACAAGAGAATGCCTTTTTTTTTATCTAATGTCGGTGCCACCTTTCAGTGTGCCATGGATATGGCATTTCAGAATTTAATTTAGAAATGTCTGCTAGTTTATCTAGATGACATAACTGTATATTCAAAGAATGCAAATGAACATTTGTCACATCTCAAGCAAGTTTTTGAAAAATGTAGAGAGTATGGAATATCTCTCAATCCGACAAAGAGTATTTTTGCAGTTCATGAAGGTAAGCTGTCAAGTCACATAGTGTCAAAAGATGGAGTTACCATTGACCCTGAAAGAGTTAAAGCCATACTTGAACTACCATTACCCAATCACAAGAAGAGATTGCAGAGCTTTTTAGGGAGAATCGACTTTCTAAGAAGATTCATTCCTAATGTTGCAAATTCACTACAGCCCTTGACCGCCATGCTTAAAAAGAATGCAGTTTTTAGTTGGACTGGAGAAGCAAAACGCAGTTTTGAAGAAATCAAGGAAGCTTTAGCATCAGCTCCAACACTGGTAAATCCAGATTTCTCTAAAGACTTCTTCTTGTATGCTTTTGGCAGCATTAGTTCACTTTCTGCTATGTTGGTTCAGAAAAATAGTGATAATTTAGAGTAGCTAATAGCTTTCTTTAGTCAGGGACTTGCTGATTATGAACAAAAATATACATTTGTGGAGAAACATGTTCTTGCTGTGATCAAAAGCCTAAAAAATTTTAAACCTTTGGTTTCAAACAACAAAATTCATGTTCTGATTGCACACCCAAGTGTGAAAGAATTTATGTTAAATAAAGATCTAAATGATAAAAGAGCAGGATGGTTCACTAAGGTTATGGAATACGATGTGCACATCAAGATTACCAAATTGGTTAGGGGTAAAGGTCTTTGTGAACAGCTTGCTACAGGGTCAGGCAATGAAAATGACTTAGAAAAGGATATTGTTTTTGTTAGTACAAATGAACCTCAGAATGCTCGGGATGATGTGCCCCCGATAACAACAAATTGGGTTCAAGACATCACCCATTTTTTACAAACTGGTGAGTGTCCAACAGGTTTAGATAGAGCTAAACGAAGATACTTCAGACTGCAGTCAATACCATATGTGTTGATAGATAATGTTCTTTTTAAAAAGGATCTAAATGGTGTTCTCTTAAGATGTATTCACAGTGATCAAGTTGAGAAGATACTTTGTGAGTTTCATGATGGAGCTGTAGGAGGTCATTTTGCTCAAAGAACTACTGCCTGGAAAATTATGAGAGTTGGTTACTACTGGCCCAACTTGTTTAAAGACGCATATGCATGGTCAAGAAAGTGTATCAAATGTGCTTTATTTGTAGGAAAAAAAAAGTTGTCTGCTATGCCTCTACATCCAATTCAGGTGGAGTAGCCCTTTATGAGATGGGGCATCGACTTCATTGGGCCAATTAATCCACCATCCAGTGCCAGTCATAAGTGGGTGCTTACTGCTACAGATTATTTTACACGCTGGACAAAGGCAGTAGCTTTGAAGGAAGCAAATGAATCTTCAGTTCTGAGCTTTTATGAAGACATAATCACCAGGTTTGGAGTTCCTGACTCCATCATTTCAGATAATGCTCTTGCATTTGTTGGATTAAGAGTCACAGATTGGGCTATTAAACACGGGATTCATTTGAATACTTCCTCTAATTATTACCCACAGGGTAATGGATTAGCTGAAAGTACAAATAAAAACTTGATCAGAATCATTAAAAAGACTATGGAGGAGAATCAAAGGATTTGGCATACCACATTGAAATCTGCACTTTGGGCAGACAGAGTAACCCCTAAGAGATCAGTGGGTAATTCTCCATATGTCCTTGTTTATGGTAAAGAGGCTAGGTTACCTCTGTCTGCAGAGCTTCCAGCTCTAGACATCGTTCATCAGTTGGAGATGTATGAAGAGCAGGACCCAATGTCCATAAGGTATGCAAAGCTCATGGAGCTTGAAGAATTAAGAGATAGGGCCATGAAAACTTTGAGTATCACCAGCTCCAAACAAAGAGAACATTTGACAAGAAAGCTACAGTTAAAATTTTCAAAGAAGGTGATATTGTTCTCAAATGGGATGTTCTGAAAAGCAGGCCATGCCATCACACCAAGTTTGACAACATGTGGATGGGTCCATTTATTGTTAAAGATTGCAAAGAACACAATGCGTGCCAACTGGCCACAACTGAAGGTGAAGTGCTTCTTATCCCAGTCAATGGGATACACCTCAAGCCTTGTTTTGAGGTTTGATAAGTTCCTCCATTGTACATATTAGATTAGGTTTTATGTTTTCAATAAGTGCTTTTGCACTTTGGTTTTAATGTTGTTTCGTTCCCTAAGTGCTGTTCCAGCACAGTTTAGCGGTTTCACCTCAGTTTCTTCATTTTCGGCAAGTTCCCACTATCTTGATCTGTCTTATGAATCTCAAGTGAATTGCAACCATGTGCGAGCTACTCTTGATCTATTTTGAGGGTTTTTTCTAAGTGACTCTGAGCCCAATGGACAGGTTTGGCTACTGGTTTCTATGTTTAGCAGGCAAGCATCCAACAAAGGTCGCCAGAAATGTTGCCCGATTTTCACCTACGGGCTCATCAAGCAAGACAAATTGTGTTTCAGAGGTTCATAAAGGCCAAATGGGGAATTTGCATCAAGGGTTAGATCATGCGCCTAAGGATATTTCACAAGGAGGTTTGTTGGAGGCATGCCTCGATCAGTTTTGGAGCAAAAAATTCATCAGAGAAGAAAGTCGGCAAGACCTTCCTGTTGTCTTGCCGACTAGCACTGCGTTCTACTTAGTTTAATACCCTGTCGCCAAGACTTTCAGGTCACCATGAGTCTTTATGTGTATCTCTCGCTGCGCGAGGTCGCTACCACAATTCCCCACAAAGGTGGCATCGGGGGGAATGATTTCGGTCGGGGAAATGTCTCTCCGACTACGTCAAGTATCGCCGAAGGTTTTGCCTTCGGCTTAATGTCTCGCTGACACATGAGAGTCACCCTGAAATGGTCCTAGCTCGCCAAAAGATTGTCATCTCGCTGAGAAGTCTGGCCGACCCGACAAGGTCTTGCCAACATGGCAAAGGAGGTCTCGAGAAGGGTTTTTCCTTCGACGTAATGTCTTCATGAAGGTCGGGGGTCTCGCTGAAGGTAGGAGCTCGGGGAGATGTCTTGGCGACTAGCGGAGGTCTCGACGAAAAGGTATGTCATCGGGGAGAAAAGGTGGGCCTCGCTATAATGTCTCGGCGACCGAAATGTCTCACCGAAAGGATGGTGCCTTCGGTATAAGATGATGAGCTCGGGGAGATGTCTTGCCAACATGGGGAGGTCTTGGCGAAAGTTGTGAGCTCGGCGAGAGGTCTCACCGACCAAGCAAAGTCTCCTTGACTGAAACAAAGAGAGCTCAATAGGAGTTCTCGCCGAAGCAAAGTGTCTTCGGCGGGAAGTCTGGCCGACAAGAGGGGGTCTCCCCGAATTGAAGATGAGCTCGCCGACGAAGAAGACATCATCGCTATGAGGTCCTGCCGACCAATGAGGGGTCTTGGCGAAGGGCTGTGCTTTCGGCAAGAGGTCTCACCGACACATGGGTATCTCGGTGACGGAGGAGCATAACAGTATAATGATGGAGCTTCACCGTGAGGTCTTCCCGACTTGCCAGTGTCTCATCGAAAGAAGTGATCAGAGCTTGGGGAAAGCGGTGTTAGGCGTGAGGTCTTGCCGACCTGACTGAGTCTCGCCGAATGAATATTTGAAGTTGATAAGACTCCTAGCCATAGAGTTGACTTTAAAGTAAGATGTTCCCGGGCGATAGCGAAGGTCTCACCGAGAGGAATTGATATTGATGAAAGGTCTTCCCGACTGGAGGGGAGTCTTTCCGATTTGAAGGGTTTGGTCTCGGGGAGAAAGATGAAGGGCTTACTGTAACATCTTTCCAAAAGTGATATGTCTTGCCGATGATCTGGGCAATGACAAAGACGATATCAATATGGCTTTTGCATTTGATATGAGGTCTTTCCGACCGTCGCGTGTTACACCGAGTAGTCAGAGAAGATAATCGCATCGGGAGACACTTGCGTCTCACCGACATGCGATCTAATCAACAATTGTTGACTATCTCACAATTTAAGGAAGCATCGTTATTCAACCGACCAATGAGCTACGAGAGTCATGGCGCTTTGACCCTCAGAAGAAGATTAGCAACATAAGCAATGGACCTCGCCTTCCGAGAATAAAGCTGGCGAATCAACCGAGCAACTGTGAGGTAGTCACGAATTTAAGAGGCCATGAGTCACAGGACAGCCGATCTCACTGAAAAAGGCATCGCATTATTAATGATAAGAGCTTCAAAGCATTCAAGCAGCTCTTCAAGGAGGCCAGAAGTAAATGCATTGCAAAAGATCAAGGAGGTCATTCCTAGAGCCTAATTTCACCGACATGGACAGTGGGGATACGCTTGAGGGTAGCATTAACTTCCTCCTCAAAAGATCTAAGGGCGATCTTTTAGAGGACTGATATTTTTGTAAGCCCTAGTGGGCCGACATCTTTTGTATATAAGGCATTTTTGCCTCTTTGTAAAAGGGTTCAGATTATGCATTCTAAAGAGTTAGTGATTTTTCTCAAATCCTTTCTCAGCTGATGTATGCTTTGTAACTTATCTAGAATTTTGAATATAAAATACAGAGATTACCTTCAAAACCAGTGTTAATGTTCATGCTACTTTCATTTTCTTCTAGATTATGTGAATTTTTTTGAACTGTGTTTTCTCAATCTGCATTCGAACTTTAAAGTTGTGAAATTCATCTTTCCTTCTTAAAGTGTATATGCAGATTAAGCCTTTCAAGAATGATGCATAAGTTCATGAAGTTCATGTTGAGTAAATAAAGTAACTATCATTAGTTTTCTAGTGTATGTTCATCTATTTTATTTCATGATTCTTCTCAGTTCGGTGTATCATCATAGCATTAGTTTTATTTTATGCACTCCTTCTCACTTTCCCTTTACAGAATCAGTAGTTTAGGTGACACCAAAGGAAGTCAGCCTTCTTTGGAGGTTGACCTCTGTTTATAAGTGACCCACATCTTTGGAGGTCTTCCCCATGTACACTAAGGTGTTGAACATTAGGTTCACTGTGGCAACTTCATATCAATAACAAAACATTTGCTTCCAAATACCTTAAAATACTGGATAATAGGAATTCTTCCACACCATAGATCATAGGGTCTAAGATTTTAGCTTTTGCTTGAACTTGATTGAACACATAAACAACAACATAATAGCTTCTCTCTAGTAAACTTTCTAGACCTCGCCTTCCTAATCATTAATCTAGTAGCTTCCTGAATCATCCTATTCTTTCTTTCAACAACTCCATTCTACTAAGGAGTTCTAAGAGCACACAATTCCTCTTTATTCCATGAACTTCACAAAACATGTTAAACTCATTGGAGGTGAATTCACCACCTTTGTTAGATCTAAAACATTTTATTCTCAAATTTGCTCCATTTTCAACCATAGCCTTAAATTCCTTGAATCTATCTAATGCATCATATTTCTCTCTGAGAAAAGTAACCCATGTATATCTAGAGTAATCATCAATTAGAAGCATAAAGTACCTGTCACTTTGTAGACATCTTACTCTTGTAGGACCACAAATATCTGTATGAATCAAATCCAGTAGTCTGGTAGTAGATTGTTCCTTTGACCTAAAGCAATTTGTAGCTTGCTTTCCAAACTGACAATCTTTGCAAACAACATTAACAGGCTTTGTAATCCTTGATAAATCTCTTACAGATTGCACTACACTAATCCTCACCAAATTATCAAAATTCATATGACACATCCTCTGATGCCATAACCAACTGTCATTAATCTAAGACATAAAACAATGTCTATCAACACCCTTACGTTGATAAATATTTCCTTCAGACTTCTTTCCTGTAGCAATCATTGTTCTGGATCCTTTTAGGATTTCACATCTCTCATCCTCAAATACAAGATTATATCCTTTACTACACATTTTTCCAACACTCAAGAAATATGCCTTAAACCCTTAACATATTAGACATCATTGATATTATGCTTTCCATCAAAACTGACTGAACCTATCCCACAAATCTTCTCACCAGTATCATCTCCAAACTTAACTAAGCCTCCATCATATTTTTCAAGTTTAACAAACTTACTCTTATCACCGGTCATGTGATGTGAACAATCACTATCAACAACCCAGTAGTTCTTTTCTCGTTTAGCATGAAGAGCAGAGATTATAGTATCTTCAACTTTCTCTGAAGCACTTTCCTTTACTCGTCTTTCAGTATTAGCAAAGGTAGATTCATCTTTTATAGCCAAGAACAAGCATTCATTATCATCAAAATCTCCATATTCAGATTCTTCATTAGAAATACCAACATCTTCATTCACATAATGTGCTCTCTTAATTATCTTCCCTTTGTTTTCTTTGCTTAATCTATGTTTATTCTTCTTGGCTATTTCCAGACATCTCGAAGCATAATGACCTATTCCTCCACAACTAAAGAATTTAAAGGGTAATTTACCTTCATACTTACCAAAGCCCTTTTTCATCCTTCTTCCAAGTTAGCTTTTACTTCATCGAGGTTCTCTTCATTTGGATCTTCAACACTTGTAGCCTTGAAAGCAGTTTTTGTCTTGGATCCATTTCTCAAGCTAGGCTTTCTCATTTCAAATGATGTTTGACTACCCAATAATTGATCTTTAGTATAAGTTTTATAATCTATAAATTCCTCAATAGTAGATACCTTTTCATTGCATGCATCAGGAAGAGTTATAAGAATCTTCTTTACATTCCTAGATTCATCCATTGCAACACCAAGTCCTTGCATTCCACCTACCAATTCATCCACTCTCTGTACATAGGATTTAATGTTCTCGTCTTTAGACATATGCAGGATCTCAAACTACGCCTCCAGATTTTGCAACTTTGCTTCTTTGACCTTTTCATCTCTTTCATGAATCTTTTCCAATGCCTCCCAGACATCTTTAATAGTCTTCAAATTTTGAACTTTAATCAATTTGAAATGTGAAATACTATTCTTTAGAATGAACTTTTCCTTATTGTTTGCTTCATGTGCCTTGATTTCATTAGTTGTACTCGGACCATTAGCAAGAGGGGTGTATACAATCTTATAAGCTTTCTCAATATCATATCAACAATACTCCAAATATCCTTCCATCTTTATTTTCTAGAGGGAATAATTAGTCCCATTGAACCTAGGGCACTCAATAGTGATCTTGCTCACCATCCCAAACCTTCCTCAAATTGTTAAGCTATTCTCCAAGGAACCAAGATTTGATACCAATTGTTGAGAAAGATAATTGAGAGGGGGGTGAATCCATTGTAGCAAATTTAACCTTTAAAACTTTCACCAAAGATTAGATCTATTATCATTCATAAATCATTTACTCTACTAGTATGATTAATCATTAAGTGTAAAAGTAGAAATTGAAAGAAGCAAAACCATACACACAATAATACTAGATTTAATAAGGGAAAAACCATGATGAGGATTAGCTCACAATATAGAGAATATCAAAACCAAATACAAAGGCTCGCTACCAAAAAAGCTCACTGCCAAAACAGGACTCACTGTCCAGTAAGGGTTAACCACTCGAAAGGCTCACTGCCGTGGAATTACAAAAGAAGACAAAAGAGATTTGTTACAAAGAGAAGAAAAACTCAATGCAATGGAGATTTCCACCATAATTTTCTCGCACAGTTACAAACATTCTTGAATGATAGAGTACACCTTCAACTCACTGCCTCTTAAAACTTGCCACTTGAATTTCACACTGATCTACTCAAACTCGCATCACACACACTATTTCTCATCTATCTCGCATCTATCTTTCTCTTTAATTCATTCTCACATTTCTGAACCATCTCAACTTATATTTATACCATCTTCAACCTTGAAACACATCCAAATTTGGCCATACACTATTTGTATTTATAAATTCAAATTAGGTTGATGCCAAAACATTATACAATGGAATTAGAATGAGGGTGACCCAAACACACACTTAATGGGGACCTAAATAAGTCCCAACACACCTCAACACACTTCCATAAACTTTGTAAGTAGTTTTAACACAAGGTCGACCAATACTAGTGTAAAACACATAAATCAATTAAGCACACTCAACCTTAGCACAATCCAATCTTTTCGGTTAACAAATTTCACTTGAACACGACCTCATCAACTTATATTGAGAACCACAAGTCATAAGACTCAAACAAGAAGAAATTTGGAGCAACTATATTTCTCTCAGACCTCAGCTAGATACACAAAAAAGAACGATTCACTGGTGAACATAACTCGCACTGTACAACGATCCAGAAACCCAAAATCTAGATATAACAACTTCCAACAATCATGAACAATACCTCAGATCTTCACTATCATAGCAACACATTCTGGAGAAAAACTTGGAGCAAACACTGAATAGCTGCAACCTTTCTTTATTACAATTTTCTCAATATCCTCGACATATACAACCAATAACCAACATACATGACATCAATGACAACATCAACCAGTTGACCAGTTGACATCAATTACAACACCTTCATACTTGCAACAATCCTCCTCAACTGAGAGGGGATTATACTTTATCATGTGTTCACCTCATTACAACATAAAGGTAGTTAATATAGTTAAATATAAAAACATTTGTATATAAAATTGATGACCATATCATGTAAATAACAACATCATAACATAAAAAATTGAGTCCTTAATAATTTATATTTGTTCATGCATATCATTTATCTATCCACTATTTCTAACAATGATAATAGTCAAAGTTCCAAATTGATAATCATTTTAATATTCATATCTGCTATTAAATTTTACATTCACATTGTATGGAAAGCAAAGGTGCATAATTCCTTTCCTAATGACAATTCTAAGAAGAGAATGTAGATTTAAGGTTCAAAATTCAATTATAGTTCATTAAAGATGCACATTACCAAGAAACAGATGAGAACAAATTTCACACAACACAAAATAAACACCAGATTTAACGTGGGAAAACCCTTTCGGGAGAAAAATCCACCACACCAAGCTAAAGTCACTTTGTATTACAGTAAACAATGTTTACATACAGATTTATAGACTCTTGCTTCTAGAGATGTCAATTCACAATCTCAACAATGCCAACATTACAATTTTTTCTTGATCAATCACGTTCTCTCTCACACACAACTCAACTCTTAAACACTATTTCAATGCATTACACATTATAGCATTTTCTTTTTGGGAATATTCAACAATCAAACTGTATCACCAGACCCATACTCGGAAACATACCAATTTGATTTCCATTCGTAACAACAAACAAACTGTCAACCAATAGCTACCATATTGGGCCAATGATTGCCAAGTCATCTGGTCAACATCCTTCGTCTAGCCAAACACATCCAAACGTCCATCGCAACACTATCGGGATGTCTAAGAGACTTTCCACAAAGTCTTAGCGAGCTCACCATGTCTCATCGACATCGTTCCACCAACCTTGCACTGGCATGTCGAAGAGACATGACTCAATGTCCTAGTGACACTACACAAGTCTCTCCAACACAGTCGCGGTACAGCCGTATGTCTACTACACAACTACCATGCTCGACCAAGTATCACCACGGGGTGGTGGTATACACCGCACTATCGCTAGATAGCTAGAAGGCTTCAATGGGATGGCGATATACACCGCAAGCCCACACCTCTCTCACAATCACCTAGTAGTATAGCGGTACAAGCATGAAAGTAACACTTATGAAATTCTAAGTTGATTGGTGACAGAACCAGGGTTATACCAGTGAGTTTGAGACACATTTTCTCAACAATCTCCCACTTGATGAAGAACTCACTTAACCCTCTTCAATACATGAAGTCACTGAATATTTTGGACCCCAAGGCCCATCAAATTTGCACACCATTTGAACTTATCTGTGCTCACTGGCTTTGTTAATGCATCAACAACATTCTTCAGAGTATCAACCTTTTCCAAATAAACCTTTCCATCTTCCACCATATCACGTACAAAGTGGTATTGTACATCAATATGTTTCGTCCTGGAATGGAAAGTTGGATTTTTTTCCAAACATATGGCACTCTGACTGTCACAACAAATAATAATCTTCCCTGCATCAAAACCAATATCAGAACATAATCTCCTAATCCAAATGGATTCCTTATAGGCATGTGTTGCTGCCATGTACTCAACCTTTGTAGTGGATAAAGTGACTACAACCTGCCACTTGCTCATCCAACTAACTACACCACCATTCATCATGAAAATATATCCACTAGTGGACTTTCTACTGTCAATGTCCCCTGCCCAATCAGAATCCACATATCCATGAATGCTCACTGAATTCTGAGATCCAGTAGAGTGACCTTGATAACACAAGGCATACTCTGATGTACCCTTCAAGTATCTTAATACTCTTCTTACAACATCCCAATGCAACCTTCCTGGATTAGCCATAAACCAACTAAGTACTCCCACTGCTTGGGCAATGTCTGGCCTATTATAGACCATTGCATACATTAAACTTCCAATTGCACTTGCATAAGGCACTCTGGTCATTTCCTCCATCTCAGTAGGAGATTTTGGACAATCTTCAACATATAGCTTTGTTCCTTGCAAAACTAGAATGACTAGCTTCTTGCAATCAGTCATACCAAATCTCTCTAGAACAATGTTAATATAGTTACTCTGGTTGAGCCAAAGCTTTCTACTGAGATTTTAGATCAGAAATCATAGACTTACTATTCCCTATGAACAACATATCATCAACATATAGTGCAATAATAAGAACCTGATCATTTTCAGTTTTGAAGTACACAATGATTTGATTTCAATCTTACAAAACCCAGTGACAAAACAAATGTGTCAAAATTCTGGTACCACATTCTAGGTGACTGTTTCAAACCATATAGAGATTTCTTTAACTTGCAAACTAGATTTTCTTTACCTTTTTCCACAAAGTGCTCAGGCTAGGACATATAAATTTCTTCTTCAAGATCACCATGAAGAAATGATGTCTTCACATCCATCTGCTCAATCTCCAAGTCATATGCTACTACAAGTGACAAAAGAAATTTGATAGATGCCAGCTTGGCTATAGGAGAAAATTTTTCTCCATAATCAATTCCCTCTACCTGGGAATAACCCTTCACAACCAAGCTCGCTTTGTACTTTTCAACACTGCCATCTTGACCGATTTTCTTTTTAAATACCCACTTACAACCAATAGATTTCCTACCTTCAGGCAAGGGCATCAAACTCCAAGTTGTGTTCTTTAATGATGCCATTTCTTCATTCATGGCTTCCAACCAAGAGTTTGAATCAGGAATTCCAATTGCCTATTTAATAGTCCTAGGCTCATTAGTGCTAGTGATTAAAGCATAGGCACAAGTAGAATCTAACATAGAGAACCCATACCTATTAGGTTGCTTCTTCTCAAGTGTAGACCTCCTCACAGGCTGAGGCTAAGGTTGTGGTTCTTCTTCAAAACTCTCAGAGATGCTCAAACTCTCCTCAGTTTTAGGCACACTATCAATGTGTTGTCCCTCTTTTTTTGGAGTTAGAGGTATTTCAACATCATTTTCATCTTTATTTTCTTTCATCCCCGACTGCAAATCCATTGAAGAAGGTTTTAGCTCCCGAAATATTACACTTATGTTGTGTACAACCTTTTCAGTCACAGGATTCCAAAGCTTGTATCCTTTCACACCAATGTCGTAGCCAATGAAGATACACTTAACAACTTTTTTCTCCAATTTAGATCTCTTCTTATCTAGCACATAAACATATTCTTCACAACCAAAGACATGAATATGTCTCAAAGAGGGCTTCTTACCAGACCAAGCTTCCATAGGTGTTTTTTCAACAAGTGCTGATGAAGGAGACCGATTCAACAAGTAACATGCTGTAGCCACATCCTCAGCCCATAACTTCTACTCTAGACCAACATTGTTCAACATACTTCTTTCCTTCTCCATCAACATCCTGTTCAACCTTTCAACAACTCCATTTTGTTGTGAAGTGTAAGGTGTTGTTTTATGCCTCTTAATTCCATGGTCTTTGCAATACCTTTCAAAATCTACAAAACAAAATTCACCATCGTTATCTGTCCTTAAGCATTTAATTTTTCTTCTAGTCTAATTTTCTACCAAGTTCTTAAACTCTTTAAACCGACTGAACACTTCTGATTTATTTTTCAAAAAATATACAAATGCCCCCATCGAGTAATCATCAATAAAAGATACATAATATTTTGAATTCGATAATGAAGGAACATTTACTAGACCAAAAACATAAGAGTGAATATAATTCAGAACACCAAAAGATTTGTGAGGACTAGAGTAAAAAGAAACACAATGATGTTTGCCATATATACAATTTTCATATAATTCAAATTCCAGATTACAATCATCAAGCCCCTCAACTAGGTTTTTATTTTTCAAGGCTTTTAAACCTTTTTCACCAATGTGACCAAGCCTTTGATGCCAGAGCATAGTCTTCTCTACTGGAAGTTTAACTTCCAAAGAATTTTCCCCTATAGGGACTTCAGTCTCCTCTAGACATGAACAACCTTTTGTGACTTTGTAGAGACACTGTTACATTGAACAACAAGTGCATCTAGCTTGTACAGAGTACCAATTCAAGCACCCCTAGCCAATACCATCGAGCCTCTAGTCATTTTATACCCATTGCTTGAGAATGAGACTTGCACTCCAACATCATCTAGCTTACTTACATAAAGTAAATTCTGAGCTAGACTTGGTATATGCATTATTCTATCAGTTCCCTTAATTCTTCCATCGGGAAACTGAATTTTGACTCTTCCACGGACAAAAATTTCCAGAGATGAATTGCTTGCTAAATAAACCTTTCCACCATCGTATTTTTCATACTTTGCGAACTAGTCTCTATGAGATGTCATGTAGAAAGATGCTCCATAATCAATTAGCTAGACATCATCTGATGCCTAAGTTGCCAAGGCTACAATGAAGGCATCTGCTTCGCTCTGAGAAGAATCATTATCAGAAGAGTTCTTCTTCTTCTTCTTTTTCTCCTCTTTGCAATCCTTTCAGACATGACTAGGCTGCCCACAGTTCCAACACTTCACCTTGAACTTTTTTCCAAGAGACTTTGATCTCCCTTCTGATTTTGATTTGGACTTCTTGTCCTTCTTGCCTTTTTCTTTCGATCTGCCACAAACAACAATAGCCTCCTTTGCCATCTCAGAAGATTTCCTTCTCATTTCTTCTAACAACAAAGAAGCAACCACATCTTCCATCTTGAAAGTGGTTGTTGTGCTCCCAATTACCATCACTAAATGATCCCAAGAATTGGGCAAAGAACATAACAAAAGCATACAATGATCTTCATCATCAATTTTCACACTCACAGATGTTAACTGAGCAATCAACATGTTAAACATATTCAGATGATCACCCACAAATGCCCCTTCCTCCATCTTCAAAGAATACAACTTCTTCCTTAAGAACAACTTATTCACCAAGGACTTTCCCTGATAAATTTCTCCAAGCTTCTTCCACAAAGAAGATGTAGATTTTGCTTTGTGAACGTTCAGGAGAACAGAGTCTGCCTAACAGAGTCTTATCAACCCTTTTTCTTTTTTGTCTGTGAGGTTCCAATCTTCCTGCTTCATGCCAAAAGGTTTCATTCTAGACACAACAAGCCAAAGATCATGATTCACCAACAAGTCTTCCATTTTGAGTTTCCACAACTCAAAATTGCTACCATTGAATTTCTGAATTTTAATCTTTCCTGATGTGCTTACCATCTTAATCTACAATCAAAATTACCAAGTTTCTACAAAACTCCCACTTCAAATTTGACACAAAAAACCAACCCTACCCATAAGGATAACACAACTGACCAGGCTCTGATACCACTTGTATGGAAAGAAAAGGTGCGAAATTCCTTTCCTAATGACAATCCTAAGAAGAGAATTTAGATTTAAGGTTCAAAATTCAATTACAATTCATTAAAGATGCACATTACCAAGAAACAGATGAGAACAAATTTCACACAACACATAATAGACACCAGATTTAACTTGGGAAAACCCTTTCAGGAGAAAAACCCACCACACCAAGTTAAAGTCACTTTGTATTACAGTAAACAATGTTTACATACGAAGTTATAGACTTGTGCTTCTAGAGATGTCAATTCACAATCTCAACAATGGTATCATTACATTTTTTTCTTGATCAATCATGTTCTCTCTCACACACAACTCAACTCTTAAACACTATTTCAATGCATTACACATTATAGCATCTTCTTTTTGAGAGTATTCAACAATTGAGTTGCATCACCAGACCCATACTTGGAAACATACCAATTCAATTTCCATTTGCAACAATAGACAAACCGTCAATCAAGAGTTACCATATCGGGCCAATGGTTTCCAAGTCATCTGGTCAACATCCTTCACTAGCCAAACACATCCAAACGTCCATCACAACACTATCGGGATGTCTAAGAGACTTTCCACAAAGTCTTAGCGAGCTCACCATGTCTCATCGACATCGTTTCACCAACCTTGCATTGGCATGTCGAAGAGACATGACTTAATGTCCTAGCGACACCACCCAGGTCTCTCCGACACAGTTGCGGTATAGCGATATGTCTACTGCACAACTACCATGCTCGACCAAGTATCACCATAGGGTGGCGGTATACACTGCACTACCGCTAGATAGCTAGAAGGTTTTCGTGGGATGGCGGTATACAACGCAAGCCCGCACCTCTCTCACAATCACCTAGTAGTATAGTGGTACAAGCATGAAAGTAACACTTATGCAATTCTAAGTTGATTGGTGACAGAACTAGGGTTATACTAGTGAGTTTGAGACACATTTTCTCAACACACATAATGCATGAAAGAACAATCATAACCTTATAGTCTTTCATATTT
>VDFB02038351.1:0-39794 GCA_007258455.2 Sequoia sempervirens
AAGACAAGCTAGGAATGGACAATGGTGGGCTTGACAGTATATCAACCGTATGAATGCTTGTCACTGAAGGAGTATCAAGCTGGGTTGATGCTGCAGGGATAGGTGATATCTCAGCTGCAGGAATGCTTGTGGTAGGAATTGGCGACGAGGGAACAGGAGGTGGAGGAGTTCTTGACTCTGGAGGGGTATGAGGAACATTTGAAGTCATGGGCGATGATGTTCTAGGTATTTCCTCAATTACATTCTCAGGAGGAGAAGTAGTTATTTCTTCATCATGCTTGGGTTCCTGTTGATCACCCTCTTGTCTCTCCGAATCTGGCTCACCTTCGAAGTCACCTTCAGATCCTTCTTCAGAATCTTCATCAGACTCTTGCCCGCTTTCAGAAACCTCTTCGGCATCGGAGTCTACTTTTGCTGAGTCTTCATCTTCAGCGGATTGGTCACTTGAAGTATCTTCTTCATTGGAATCTACCTCCTCTAGAATGGGCTTTTTACCCTTAGAGCGAGATGGATGAGATTCCATCATTTCTGTCTCTTGGACAGCCTGGGTATCTTTCTTACCAACAGTGAACTTGATCCTAGGGCCTCTCCGCGAAGAAGTGGGAATGGCCGCTGATTTGTTTTTGTCACAGAGTTCTTGCTGTTGGCGTGCTTCTGCCTCGGACTTTTCTCCTTCTGAGTCTGTCCTGAAACTTTTCATTGTATGACCATGTTTGTGTAACCATTCTTCTGTGTTGGCTAGGATTGGTCTCAGCCTTTCTCTCATGCTGGTGACCTCTTTTCTAGACCACTGTATTGCAGGCAACGGCCTCTTAGCAATGCCTTGCTCATCATAGACAGTGTTCATGATATCACCTGGATCCTCAAAATCCTCTGGTAGGTCAGCGATACCAAGATCTCTGATTTGTTGAACTGTCAATCTGCAATAGTCCATTTTGCGAATGGCTTCTTCATCTCTGCAATCCGCCCAGATGTCTTCAAAATGGTACCTGTGTTGGTGACCTTTTGCAACTTCTTTCTGACATCTCGGTAGTCAAAATCAAACCTATACCGTGAGGGTTTTGATGGTCGCGATCTACATCTCAAAGATAGACACTTAGCTTTTTGTGCGCTTTCAGAGAGACCACGATGGTCATGGAACTTGAATCCACGCTTGTGGTTGCTTCTTCGTTCTTTTACATCACCGCCCTGCATGTTTCCATGAGAACCCACTTATCCGAAGGATAACGTGGTAGCATGTAGGGACAACCGGTGTAACAACCTACTCTCAAGTAAGTAAATGTTGGGAATTGGAGAAAAATACATCCAACTTTACTTACCACCTTATAAGCTTCATCAGACACTCTTCTTCTTTCCAAAGCTGGATCAAAGTTGAAGAGTAAAGGTGCAAAGAAAGCATCAGTGACCCGTCTGAAATGATGAAAGCTCTCCTTTAGCTCCAACTGATAGAAATATCTGTACACAGGCACCATCATTCGATTCCCCTTTGTAGATAGACCTGGGAATTGTCTCATCACAGCTGCTGCGTACACCAGGTAAGAAGTCATGTAGAACTTCAATGTAGAAGGAGCATTAATCAACTGCTCGTGCATCTCATCACTGATTTGTTTACCCCAGTCAATATGCACCTTCTGCCTTCTTATGATCTTGATGTACTCATACATCCAATCGTGAAAGGTGAATGATTCCGGAAAACCCTTCACTCTACTCAGAAACGTGATCATATCCTTGACGTCATCTTTGAAGTCACTTCTCAGGAGTCCTTTCAGCCATCTAGAAACAGACGATCTAGGCTTCTTGAGCCATTGACTATTTATCAACTGTTTGGCTTTATTGGGATCAGCATCAAAGATTTCCTGTGCTTTTGATATAGAGATGTCAATATATTTGTCCATATGAGGGACCTTGAAGACAATGTCAAAGAAATCGGGGTTGAGTCTTAGAATCTCGTGCCCGGAAGAGTCGATCACACTTCTGCTTTCTCGGATGTAATGAGACGCAACTTGAAGAACAAACTCAGTATTATGCACAGTTGTAGGGAACATCACCACCAAGTGGAGATTGCTGTGTACGATTGCTCTCATTGAATCAGGGAGAGGCTTCATCTCTGTCAATTTTGCAAAGTCAACCAAGTCTTGATGGCCAACTTTAGTATCCTTTATTTCTTCAACTTTTGAAAGCACCATAGTTGGCGGATAGACGCCTTGATATTTGTACTTCATCTTGCTTTTTGCTTTCGAAGAAGAAGGAGGCTTCGTAGTAGTCATCAAAAGAAACTGGAACACTGAGCACTCTTGACTTGACGATCTCTGAGAGTAGACTGCAATCCATCTAGCCAGAACAAACACCAATTGTTAGGGAACATAGGAAAGCGTGAAATGAGCACGAGGGTGGAAAAGCATGGAGCGAATGGCGAGGCATGCAAAATGATGCACGAATGCAGAAAAATGAGGCTCAAGAATGCACTGGTCAAAAATGAAGTTCATTTGGGAAGATCTGGGAAAAGCCTGAAAAAAGTGTAAGGGCGCTAAAATTCAGCTCCCTTACATTCTGAGAAAAACTGCTTTTGGTGTAAGGGCGCTAAATTTTAGCGCCCTTACACTTTCCAGTGTTAGGAAATTTTTGGGTATCTTCAAAATGTCATGGCGCTTAATTTTAGCGCTTTTGCAATTTTGGCAATTTTGAAGATGTAAATGCAGGGAGGAATGGCGAAGGCGCTTGAGCTTAGCAAAGGCAATGTTTGTAACAATGAAAGCTTTCAAAATTATCTCCATCCTATTAAATTTTCATTCAAAGGTCAAAGGGATTCTTTTTCACAATGATGAATCTTTTCAATGTTTACCAAAACGAATGAAGAGCTTCTGACAAAGATATTTCAACAAAACATGTCGGGTAGATAGAAGTTCTCAAGGAACATTGCGTACAGAGGAGAATGGGGAAAGAAACGCGTATGAAGGATAAGGGAAGAAACACGTATGGGAAGAAAATAGAAATAAAAAGAAGGAATGAGCATCGAAACGAACACGCACAGAGGAGAAAGACGCATTCAAAATAATGAATGAGGGTTCCAACGCGTATGAAGGAGAAGAAAAATGCGAATGGAAAGAAAGTGAAGAACAATACGCGAATAAAGAACAACACGCAAATAATTCAAAAACGTAAATAATGAAAATTAGATCATATACAGAACGCAACGAAGAGACAAAGCAAAAGACTTACCAGAACCAAGGCGCGAAAACTTTGCTGAGGAAAGAATGGCGAAACTCCAAAAACGTGATTTGCAGTTTAAGTGCAATTCGCCCAGCAAGAGAGAAAAGAAGATAAAATGAAAAGCAAACAATAAAATGGCGAACTCATTCACTTAATTGCAAATGAAAATTAAAAACCTAACTCAAGTCGTGCAATAAATTTTGGCACGAAAAGTGGCATGATTGACGAAAAATGCGAAAACGTGAAGAAACGTGCCAGAGGCATGAAAAAAAGTTTAAGTGTTGAAAGAAAATGTAATGGCGCTAAAATTTAGCGCCCTTACATTTTTTGGAATTTCACTGCATGCAAGGGCACTAAATTTTAGCGCCCTTGCATTTCCAGACTTAGTCAAATTTTTGGAATTTCACTGTAGGAGCGCACTTTTTCAGTGCCACTGCATTTTTTCGCAATTTGCAAAGTACGAACAGTGAAACGTCGCGAAAGATCTCGTTTCAAAGGTCTTTGCGAGGCGAACAAGGGGGAACGTTCGAATTGACTATTCGAGACTTGGGAATGCATTTCGAGGTGGCATGAAAATGTCGTCGTTATGCGTACTTGAACTTCACGAATCCTAGGAAACAGACAAGTTTCGTAGGGGGGTTATCCGTGGAACGAGCACTGCTAGATTCCGTGATAACAGATTCAATCCAACTTTCATCCTCACTAGATTCTTCATAAGATTTAGGCTCTATTTCAAATGATAAAGAATAGTTTACATATTCTTGTTGTGCAATATTTCTTCTTGTCATGACACCATCAATTTTGTTTCCAAGAATTTGCTTCTCAGAATGATCTCTTTTGACAAATTCGAGTGGACCTTTTCGAGTAGAGTTTGGTTTATCTTCTTCATCAACATCACTCTCTTCTTTGTTGCAATGGTTTTTTCGTTGATGTCAAAATTTGATGGACTTTTTTATTGATGCAACTTCATGCTATTGATATTTGATACATCCAAACTGTTGCTTCAAGTCATTTCAATGTTAGTGTTGTTTCTTGATTCAAAGTGAAGGATGTCATGGTGTTCATGGTTCAAAAAGTTGCTTCAGGACAATGAGAGATTGAGAATACTCTTTGGAAGATCTACCTCTCAGTTGTGTATAGTCTTGAGATGAAAGCCTCTAGCATAGTGCTTATCTATCACTCTAATCTACAAAGCTTGAGAGAAGGATTGATATCCACCACAGATTTGCAAAGGTCTTTTTGATACTTAATGCATTCAGAGATTTCATGGTTTTCAAAGCTACTTGTTCATTCATCTATCTTGATGCATCTAAAGGTTTACTTCATGGTGTTTACGCTCATTGAAAACTTATCATTCAATTCATGTTTTCATCTTTCAAGTTGTCATTTTTCATATATCAATCAAAGGTATGGGTAGTTGTATGCTGAGAGATTTTTTTTAAGATTTCACTTAGTGTTCTTATGAAGTTTAGAACCCTAAAAGACCTAGGGTTTATGCCTTTTGAAGGTCTTCAACTAAGTGTTATTTTAATGTTATATTTGTGAGTTGACCTACTATGAATGGTATCAAGGAACTTAAATGTTTATTTGAGGGTGTTAATCTCGTTGTCAACTGGCCCCTCCTTTTAGGTTAACCTACTAGATAGGTCAAAAATCTAAATGTTGTCACTCAAATCAAAATCAAATATTATCATTCATTTGATAGATTGGTGGGTTGTGTAAATCAAAGGTTCACATTTAAATCTCTAAATGGTTACTTCTTGAGCTTTCAACATTGACAAGCATTTGAATGTCATTAGGTTTGTTTTTAATTACATACAGTTTTACAACTGAATTGGGATAGCAATGGATTGAAGAATGAAGCGAGTGCATTGAGAGGTTTTCAATGTTGATGGAGGCCTTGAGCACTATGAGAAAGTTTTGAAGTTAAGGGTACCATTTTTTGTTAAGACCAAATACAAAAAAGGAGACTTGAACATAAAGTATGTTCTTCTTTACATAGTTTAGTGTGATTTGAACATGATCACTGATCTTTGCTAGTGCATTGAGTGGGATTCAACTCATGTGGTTTGGACTCAATGAGAGTGGATTGAAGTTAATGATATCATTTTTATGTTGATATCATGCCTTGTGAGGAATACTGGAATAAAAGTGTGTAACAATGCTCTATGACTGTATTCATGGAGTTTGTTTTTTCTTTGCTTAGTTAAGTGTGATCAGAACATGATCACTAATGACTGCCAGTGGTTTATGAATTCTAATGGTCTAAGTTTTGTGAGAATATGGTGAAAACTATGGCACCTTGTTATTACAAAGATTATACACAGAGAGGCAATTTGATTAACAGTTTATAAAAGGGTTACAAGGATTTTTCTAACCAGATCCATGTATCTTTGCATAGATTAATGTAATCTAATTGAGCACAAGTATATGTAGTTTGGTTTGAAATAAATTAATGTGTAGAGAATTTCCAAATGTCTATATATTTGACATGATTGTGTAAGAGACATTTTGTGATATGTTTTTGATCATCCAAAGAATGTAACAATCAAGTTGTGTGCAGAGGTCATTGGTCATTGTTCATATCTATTTTTTTCATGATGTTTGTTGAAGGGGAGTCTTGTAGAGAGATCTTTATTCATGTATGTAAGGAGGGTTACATGTTGAATATTTATATGTGAAAAAGAGACAATCTAAAATGTATTGTAAATAGAGTAGTGCTCTGTATTTTCTATTTTTCATTTCTCAGTGGAGTCGGTCCTCCTAAAAATTCTAGAGTCAGTGCTCTTGAAGGACTTGAAGTTGGTTCTTCTTGTGTAGGGAATTGTTGTTTCTTTTGTCTGTAATCAGTGAGATTTTGGTCAGTGATACCTATTGAAGATTTTGATGAGGTTGGATAGTGTTTTTTCCCTGCTTATGGTTTTCCACTTAAATACTTGTGTCATGGTTTCATTTGCATGACTCTATTGTTCTCTATGTCTTTGGCATGTTGACATTAATTTCTTTTACATCTATTAGGTTTATTAATGAACAAGTTTTATTAGATCATTTATTCACCCCCTCTCAATGATCCATTATATTCTAGCAATTGGTATCAGAGCAACACATTCCCTGTAGAATTTTAATCAACTTGGGTTGATCTTGGTGGTGGAATACTATGTAAAAAAGAAAAGGACAAAATAAAAAGGTTAGTGCTAGGAAAAAAATTGTTCAACAAGTTCCAATTAAATCAAGTGATGTGTTGTTGCACGAAACATCCATGCCAATCGACACAAAATTTGATATATCTAAAAGTGAAGATGATTTTGTAGTTGAGAATGTTGACAAAGAAGGAGACCACATTGTGAATGAATGTGAACAGGAGTATGATGATGATGAATGTGAAATTGATCTTGAAGGTGAACTCATTTATGCCCTGGATGAGATCAAGAAGCTCAAAAAGGAGAATTAGAGATTAAAGTTGCAGCCCTTGAAGAAGCAGAAAAACTAAAAGTGAAGTGTGATGAATCTATTCATCTTATTAAGGATCTAAATTTGCAACTGGTAGATTCTAGAAGAGTTGAAGGAGTCACTAGCATAAACTTGCAAATCAAAATGGAAGATTGTCAAAAGTTGGAGGCTAAAGTGTTGTCTCTAAGAAAACAACTAGAGAAGGTAAATTAGGAGTTGAAGAGGAGTTGAAAAGGAGTCTTCAAAATGAGCAAAGCACTAAGTTTGAAAAAATGATTCTAATTCAAAGGTCACTATCAAACAAGTTTGGGTTAGGATATGATGGAGGAAAAAGTTATAAAGGAGTTGCAATGTCCAAGAAGAATGTTGGAAAAGCACCAATGGGTTCAAAATCATCAAAAAAGGTAATCAAGAACTACTCCCAAAAGGCTTGCAAATTAGAACGAAAGTGAAGAAGGATACAAAAGAGTTCATAATCTCAAGCAAGGACTGAGGAGAAGGTCATTAGGAAAAAAAGCCAAGTTCACTTCTTATTTTCATGGTTATTGTTATTCTTGTTATAATTTTGGTCATATGGCTAGGGAGTGTAGAACTCATGCAAGAAGTAATTTTGAATGAAACAAGAATAAAAGTTCTTGTAGGTTGTTAGAGAAGAATTACAATAATGCATCTCATAAATGTAACAAAGTTAGTTACAAAGACAAAGATTGTAGGACACATGAAAGTAATGCCTATGGATTGTTAAGAGACTATAATTATTTTGTTCCTTTGTTGGTCATAAGGTCATATACTATAGATGCAATAAGTTTGGACATAAAGCACAAAATTATAGGAGTAATTTAATGGAACCATTTAGTCATCACAAGAAGGCATGCACTATGAAATTTTGGAGAAGAAAATAAGAGAAAGAGAAGAAAGAACCTAAGCTTGTGCATATTGCACAAGAGACATCCATGAGTGCATAAAGAGTAGCATGAATTGAGGGGGAGTTGATTTTTGATGTATCATTCAAACCCCATAGAAAACAACTGTGAGTGTCTAATATGTAATCAACTAACAAGAAACAAAAATCAAGTGTTAAACATGTTAGAAATCAAACAAAACACTCCCTATGAGATTCTTTGATCAAGACAAGAAAACATGATAAAAACTTGAAATAAACAAAACAAAGCATGTAATCTAGTCTAACTTGAGCAAACCTCCATACTATAGGAGTGGCGGTCCTTTGATGTGGAAAGAAGCCCTTTTGCAATCCCTTGTGATAATATTTGAAGATGTTGATGATTCAAGGTGTTGAATTGACTCAAAATGATCATAACTTAGCTAAAAATGATGAAAATGGTGATTACTATGAAGTGAAAATGGCTATAATAAGAATGCATGAAGTTGTGGATGCATATTGTGAAGAGAATGCTTCTATTTATAGAACTCGAGTATTGAAGAATGAGAGGATTTGATGAATGTGGGATAAAATGGGAGCCAATGAGAATGCGACACTTGTCACAATTCTATTGGTGGAAGGTGGAGCACATTTTGGGGAATGTGTTGAGGAAAGGGGGATGTAAGAGGAATAAATGAGAATGTAAGAGGATTTGAAAGGTTGTAAGAAGAATTGAATGAATGTGGTTGGAGATGTGAGAGGATGTAAGAGAAGTTATTGAATTTGTAAGAGGATTTATTGAGGATGTGATAGGTTTTTGAAACCTTTGGAGGGAAATTGAATGAGGAGGTGGTTGGGAGGAATATTCCTTGGAATATACCTTTGTGAAGATAAATAGAGGAATTAGTTAATTAAAAGAAATGAATTTCATGTGCAACCTAGTTAGTTGACCATGGGTTGATTTAACTCTTGAGGAGTTAAAAGCTGGAGGATTTATTAATGATGATTAGAAAGTGATTTAGGATTAATTAATTCAAAATTAATTAATTGGAAGGGGTTAGGATATTGTGACAATTGATTTGACTAATTTAATCAAACGAGAGGATTTAGGGGGATTTAATTAAATGGATTGATTTAATTAAATAGGATGAATGTTAATTAGAAGAAGGGTGAATTAATCAATAAATTTAATTATTTGATTAATAACTGAATTTGTTGATTTTAACTAAATAATGTCGATTATTTAATTAATTGGTTAGTTGGGGGTGATTTAGGAAGAAACTGTGTTAGTTAATCATAATCTGATGCATGTATCAATCAAGACTTTTTACATGTCTACATTTTTCCCCTCTTTGAAGCAAGGTGTCTGCTATGTTAGTTCAAAGAATAACATTGTCATGATCAAAATTCAAAAAATTCCTATTTTTTTTAGATGCTCCACTGCTGCCCAAGTCGAAGAAATTACACTGCTACATTGAGCGAAAATTGCAAAATTAGGTTAAGCTCACAACAAAGAGGTTTAAGATGGTGAAAAGAGAAGGTTAGACTAACAAATCTGTATTATGATGATAATGCAAATGATATGGGTGATGTTTCCTAGTGTGATGAGATGCCATGATTATGCAAGATGTAGATGGTTTGTGAATGCAAGATGGATGTGTTTCTATTTTAGTGAATGTCATGATAGCATGTTAGCATGAAAGAGGATAGAAGAATGAGAGGGATCGACCCTTGATTCTAAGAAGATGCAGAAGTCCAACAAGTCTATGAGTCATTGAGACTTTATTAGATATTATTATAAGTGATGATGATACATTGCTTATCAGGGATTAGGGACATAAAAAGCATGACTATCCTTATATTTGATAACACACATAGATACGATGCATCAAAGTATAGAAAACCAGGATGGTGTTATACCTAGTGAGATGGACTTTGACTCAACAATCAAATAGGAGTATCCTTGTTTACAACTGACATACGAAACCTTATTAGGATGTACTTCATACATTTCAAACATCTCAGACCAAAACACAAAGAGGAAAAACCTCCCCATGTAATAGTCAACAAGATATCCAAAACACCCTCCCTACATACCAATAAAATCTAGCATGACCAAAGTTATATTACAAGAATATCCAACAAGCACAGTAGACAAAAGATAATGATCAATGCCCCCATTCCTTTCTCTCTAAATCATTTTGATTAGACATCATCAGGAGGTTATTGGAATGAGTGCAATAAGATAAATCAAAAGAAAAGATCAAGTAAACAAACAAGTCAATGTTCTTCATACCTCTAGCCAAGACTAAACTATGGTGATGTCTAATGTTGATGTCCATTATAGGAAGGATGCATCCTAGGACATGATGTTATTAGATGATTGTGAGACTAATTGGATGATGGGCTATTGATACGAAGAGTTGACCAACTTGTTTACCTACTGACCTAGACTTGAGACCTTGACGCTTGATTTTTCACTTTTAACTTGCCATACCTGTTTCTGAATGCTTCACCAATGGTTGGGGGTGATGATCATTTATTATGAGTGAATGTTTATTGTAGGTGAACATTGAAGTGGGATGGATGATTTTAGGTTTTTTTAATGTTTTTGGTATTTTAAAATGTTTTGAGGCTACTTTTGTATTTTTTAGATATTTTACAAATGTTTTGATTTTTCAAATTTCTAATGTTTTTGGGTTTTCTAAGACTTTGACCAAGAACCTAACCTAAGGACCTATCCTAGGGGCCTCAAGGGTAGATCAAAGATTATCCTTTCCTACATTATACATGCAGAGACCATGTAGTTTGACTAACAAGACTCATTTATTGATGAGATGTGAACAAATGAATTGCCAGTTTATTATGATGGACATCTAAAGGACCTAACCTAGGGGCCTCAGAGGCTCATCGAAGATCAACCTTTCCTACATTATACATGTAGAAGCCTCATAGTTTGACTGACACAGACTAGTTTATTGATGAGATATGAACAAATGGATTGCCAATTTATTATGATGGACACCTAAGGACCTAACTTAGGGGCCTCGGGGACTGATCAAAGATCAACCTTGCCTACATTATACACACAAAAGCCTCGTAGTTTGATATGATGACTCCATTTTTTACTTTTTCTATTTTTGACCTATTTTTGGATTTTTGACATGTTTTGAATGATTTTAGGTTTTTTGATTTTTTGAATGTTTTTGGATTTTCTAATTTTTTTAATATTTTTGCATTTTCTATTTTTCTAAATGTTTTTGGATTTTCTAAATTTAAGGAAGTGATGCAGGAGCATCCAGTGGTGTAAGGGCAATCTTGCATCACCCAAAAATAGTTAAATTTCAAGTTTCTCAGTTTTTAGATGTTTTTACATTTTGGATACCCTTTTTGTCATAATGAAATTTTCAATTTATGGTTTTTATTTTCTGTTCCTGGGTTGAAAGATATTGCAGTTTTAGTTTCCCATATTTGCACCTGAAAATCTTCCGAGTGGGATTTGAGGCACTTAGAGCTCCTAGATTGGCCCCAAAACTTGCTAAAATTGACATAGAAATTTTGAGCTTGTTCTTGACTTTGAGACCTTTCCAACGATTCAAACGGTTCACGAATCGGAGTCCTGGATTAAAAGTTATGGCCCCGGGAAGTTGGCGCACTTTCTAGAAGATACCATTGCAAATGCTCTTTTGAAATTTGAACTTCATGTTGTAAATTTTTGGTGCCAAACCACCTAAACTCAATTTTAATGTTGTTTTGGCTCCAAACTAATGAGGAGCTCTATTTATGGGCGGGTTTTCTAATTTTTGGGTAACTTTTTAGGGACAAGCTCGCATATTGTGAAAGGGTTATTCTGTAGCTTTCTGTAGCTTGCATGTGTTGTAGAACTTGGGGATTTGAGATCCTCTGCATGTAAGAAGCTCCATTTTCTAAATAATAAAATTATTCTCTTATTTTTGGGTTATTTTTTGTGTCTCGGGTTGCACCTTCATCAAGTGGTATAAGAGTGGGTTTTTCTTGAGCGTGTGGACAGATCGCCGATCGTGAGGTAGTTCGCACCAGGATCATGGTTGTGGGTTGAGGTCAAGAAAGATGCCTCCAAGAATGATTCCTGGTAGGCATGGTGGTGCCAGAGGTGGTTGAGGAGGCAGAGATGCTGGTGGAAGAGATGCACTGGTAGCCCTCCAGAGACAGGTTGATGCATTACAAGAGCAGTTGAGAAGAGGGTTAAACCTGAGGGAGGAAAGTGAGGATGAAGGAGAGGAAGAAGAAGCAATTGATCAAGACCAAATGCATCTAATAAGGGCCATTTCAAAGATTGGGAAAAGACCCAGAGCAGAAGTCCCCAGTTATTCCGGAAGTCTGAACCTGGAAGAGTTGATCGATTGGATCAACGAGCTAGAAGAATATTTTGAGTATGAGGAAATAGAGGACCCAGATCGGGTTAAGTTTGCAAAAATGAAGCTGAAGGGCCATGCCAACATTTGGTGGAAAGAGGTCCAGTTGGAAAGAAATCGAAGAGGAAAAGTTAAAATCACCAGATGGGATTGCATGGTAGAGAAACTGAAGAAGCAGTTCATACCAGTGGACTACGAGTTAGATCTATTGAAGAAATTGCAAGGGTTGAAGCAAGGAAGCAAATCTGTGAAAGAATATACTAAAGATTTTCATAAGATAATCATCAAAACGGGTCACATAGAGACCAATAAGGAGAAGGTAGCCCGATATCTTAATGGGTTACGACCAAGCATTCAGGAGGAGTTAAGTCTAGTTAGAATGACCACCATTGAGGATGTGTATTAGTTTGCTCTAAAGGTGGAAAAGAAGCTAAACAAAAGATTCGATGGCAAGCAAAAAGGACGAGGAGGTCAAAGTGGAAGGGGAAATGGAAGACCTTCAGGAAGCTGAAATGATGATGAAAATAAAAGTGAAAATGTGGGTACCAACCAAAGCCAAAGGAATGACAACTTCTACTGCCCTCGTGATTAAAACAGTGGTGATCAAAGAGGTAGAGGACGAGGGAGATATGGACAAGGATCTGGAAGAGGTGGTTTCAGAGGAACATGTTTCCAGTGTGTTGAAGAAGGGCATCGAGCCTATGAATGTCCACAAAACCAAGGAAGGGCAGACAAAAGGCTAGAAGGTCATGGAAGGGTTGCGCATGTAGATGAGGAGGCCCAATCTGAACATTCAGATGATGCTGAAGGGGGAGAAGCCCTAGTGATTAGGAGAGCCCTGGTGACTGAGGAAAAGGAACCAGAACAAAGGAAGAATCTATTTCGCACAAGGTGCAAGTGTGAAGAAAAATGTTGTGATGTCATTATTGATGGTGGGAGCACCGATAATCTGGTGTCAGAGGAGATGGTCACAAAGTTGAAGCTGAAGAGGGAAAGGCACCCACATCTATATCGGATTGCCTGGTTGCAGAAAGACCACAAAGTTTTGGTCAATGAGCAGTGCCTAGTAAAGTTCAAGATCGGGAGCTACCATGATGAGGTACTCTGTGATATCATCCCCATGGATGCATGTCACATGTTGTTGGGGAGGCTGTGGCAGTTCGATAGGCGAGCTATACATGATGGCCATGCAAACACTTATTCCTTGAAAAGGATGGGGTTCGTCACAAGTTGAAACCCCTAAAGGAGACCGAAGAAAAGGTATGCAGTAGTGCTAGAATTTGTTATGTAGATGGAAGAAAATTTTTAGAAGGTATGAAGCATGAGCATGTGTGTTATGCATTGATTCCTAGAATGAGTAATGAGGATAGTGAGAAGGTTCCAGAAGAAGTTTCGGGATGTTGGATGAGTTTCAAGATATTGTTTCTGATAATATACCTGAGGGTTTACCACCAATAAGGAAGATCAGTCATCAGATTGACTTGATTCCTGGAGCTAGTTTGCCAAATAAGGTAGTTCATAGAATGACTCCAGTAGAAAATGAGGAGTTGAACAGACAAGTTCAAGAGTTATTGAGAAAGGGTTTGATAATGGGAGAGTTTGAGTCCATGTGCAGTACCCCTGCAGTATTAGCACCAATGAAGGATGGCGGAGTGGAGGATGTGTACAGATTCCCAGCCATAAACAAGATAACAATCAAGTACAGATTTCCCCTGCCAAAGATGGATGACCTGATGGACTATTTGAGTGGAGCTTTAGTACTACAAAGATTGATCTAAAGAGTGGATATCACCAGATCCTGATTTGAGAAGGAGATGAATGGAAGACTGCATTCAAGACCAAAGAGGGCCTGTATGAGTGGTTAGTCATGCCTTTTGAGCTAACCAATGCACCGAGCACATTCATGCGGCTCATGAACGAGGTACTAAAATAATTTCTAGGAAGTTTTTTTATTGTGTATTTAGATGATATTTTAATTTTTAGTAAGACATTGGATGATCATCTAATGCATATTCGGAGAGCCTTTGAGAAGTTAAGAGAAGAGAAGTTGTTGATTAATTTGAAGAAGTGCAGTTTTGTGAAGAGGGAGTTAGTGTACTTGGGGTTTGTTGTCTCAGCAGAATGTCTCAAGATGGACCCAAAGAAGGTGAAGGCTATTATGGAATGGCCTACCCCAAGAACTGCTACCGAGGTGAGATCTTTCCATGGTTTGGCTAGTTTTTATAGAAAGTTCATTAGAAACTTCAGTAGTATTTGTGGACCCCTAACTGAAACAATGAGAGGGGATAGAAAAGAATTCAAGTGGAGCATTGGAGCAGCAAAAAGTTTTGAATTGTTGAAGCAGAAGGTGATAGAGCAACCTGTTATAGCTCTCCTAGATTTCAACAAGGTGTTTTAGGTGGATTGTGATGCTAGAGGTTGTGCCATTGGAGCAGTGTTGAACTAAGAAGGTAAGCCCATTACCTATTTCAGTGAAAAGTTAAATGATGCCAAGAGAAAGTATTATGTATATGATTAGAAATTTTATGCAATAGTTCAAGCATTAAAGAAATGGAGACATTATTTGTTTCTGAAGGAATTTGTTCTATATACTGATCTTCAGGCCTTGCAGTACCTAAATAGTTAGGAAAAATTAAATCAGAGGCATATGAAATGGGTAGAGTTTTTGTAGAGTTATACCTTTGTTTTGGAAACATAGGAGTGGGAAGTCAAATAGGGTTGTAGATGCCTTAAGTAGGAGGCATACATTGATGACAAAGATGTAGATTGAAGTGGTTTCATTCAATGAACTCAAGACATTGTATGCAGAAGATCCTGATTTTGCAGAGGCTTGGAAAGCTTGCAAGGAACCTGTTACAGTGGACAGGACAAGGTGGCTGGATTTCATAATCCAGGATGGAATGTTATTTAAGGGAAGTCAATTGTGTATCCCGAGGAGTTCCATGAGGGAGAACCTGATAAAGGAGAAGCATAGTGGAGGAATGGCAGGACATTTTGGTCGGGATAAGACCATTGCCATTATCAGGAGCATTATTATTGGCCTCAGCTTGTCGTGGATGTGAAGAAGTTTGCACAAAGCTATAGAGTATGTCGATGGCTAAAGGAGGAGCCAGAATACGGCTTATATCAACCCTTACTTGTACTAGAGAGGCCATGGGAAGATATAAGTATGGACTTTGTTCTTGGTTTGCCAAGGACACAACGAGGGAATGATTTAGTCTTTGTGGTGGTTAATAGGTTTTCAAAGATGGCACATTTCATTCCATGTCAGAAGACCCATGATGCAGTCCACATTGCTGACTTGTTCTTCAAAGAGGTGGTGAGGCTACATGGTCTGCCAAAGAGTATTGTTTCAGATCGTGACACCAAATTTGTGGGGTACTTTTGGAGGACCTTGTGGAAGAAGCTGAAGACAGAGTTGAAGTTCAGTTCTGCACACCATCCACAAACAAATGGGCAGACAGGGGTTGTTAACAGGAGTCTGGGTAACCTACTGAGATGTTTGGTAGGAGATAAACCCAAGGGATGGGACTTGATCTTACCCCGTGCAGAATTTTCTTACAACAATTCTCAATAGAGCTAATCGGTAGATCACCATTCAGATTGTGTATGGAGGTAGCCCTAGAATAGCTCCTGAATTGAGGAAGATGGACCAAGAGAAGAAAATAAGTGCTGAAGTGGAAGATTTTGCAGAACACATCAAGGATATACATGAGAAGGTAAGAGAACATATTAACAAGATGAATATGCAGATAAGGCTAAGGCAGATCAGAAGAGGAGGTATAAGGAGTTTCAGATTGGTGATGAAGTGATGGTCCACTTGAGGAAAGAAAGGTTTCTAGTGGGAACATATAACAAATTGAAGATGAAGAAGTTCACCCCCTGTGAAAATTTTGAAGAGGCATGATTCAGGGAATGCATATGAGGTAGAGTTGCTAGATGGATTCAACATTTCCTTTGTGTTCAACATTTCAGATTTGACAGAGTATCATGAAGGTGGCACAGAGGAAGTACCAATGATGGAACAATGTGGGATTCCAGCACCTACTTCAGAAAAGGAGGAGATTGAAGAAATCGGATAGTTGTGTTGGAAGGAGTACCAGAACAGGCAAGATGAAGAATATCTGGTGAAATGGAAAGGAAGGCCTCTTGAAGATTCATTCGCTGCCTAAGGTAGAGGTTGACCATTTGGGTTTTCCTCCACCATCTGAGACGTGACAGGGTCACTTCTCAAATTACCCTGGGTGTCTGATGCAGGAGCATCTAGTGGTGTAAGGATAATCTTGCATCACCCAAAAATAGTTAAATTTTAAGTTTCTTAGTTTTTAGATGATTTTACATTTTTGGATACCCTTTTCATCATAATGAAATTCCCAATTTATGATTTTTATTTTCTATTCCTGGGTTGAAAGATATTGCAGTTTTAGTTTCCCATATTTGCACCTGAAAATCTTCTGAGTTAGATTTTAGGCACTTAGAGTTCCCGGATTGGCCCCAAAACTTGCTAAAATCAACATAGTAAATTTCAAGCGCGTTCTTGACTTCAAGACCTTTCCAATGGTTCAAACGGTTCACTTAATCGTAGTCCCGTGATCAAAAGTTATGGCCCCGAAGTTGGCGACTTTCTAGAAGATACAATTGCAAATGTTCTTTTGAAATTTGAACTTCAAGTTGTAATTTTTGGCCAAACCACCTAAACTCAAATTTGAATGTTGTTTTGGCTCCAAAATAAAGAGGAGCTCTATTTATGGGCGGGTTTCTAATTTTTGGGTAACTTTTTGGGGACAAGCTCGCATATTGCGAAAGGGTTATTCTGTAGCTTTCTGTAGCTTGCATGTGTTGTAGAACTTGGGGATTTGAGATCCTCTGTATGTAAGAAGCTCCATTTTCTGAATAATAAAATTATTCTCTTGTTTGTGGGTTATTTTCTGTGTCTCGGGTTGCGCCCTCATCAGGAAGACTTCAAGAATATACATGAATCTGATCTGACATAGGTATAAGAACATGCCCCCAACGTGATGTGATAGACTACTTCGATATAGGCAGGAAAAAATGACCTTAGGAATGTGCTGAGTAGTTCTAGGTTGGAACATGATACAAACACAGGATCAAGCTATGATGTGGATGTGGATGGATGATGGAAGGATCAGTGGAATGTGATGGGTGAAATTGATAGTAGGTGATGGGTGAATGATGCAAAACAAGCCGAAGAGATCATGGTGGATGGAAAGTGCTTATTTACACAAGGCACTTGTTTGCCAGGTTTTCACCAAATTACTTTCCCAAAGCACCAACAAAGTGGTTTTCACTAGAGGATAATTTTTTCTTTACTGTTTTCAATCCTTTTTTAATTTTTTTGTATTTTTTTTATACCTTGCAAGCTTGGGCATAATTTTTTTTGAGATGGGAGCTTTTGATGGGATCCTATAGAGGCTCACCTTCAAGTGTGGATAGCTGATACACTCCTAATTTTTAGCTTGCCATGATTATGAAGGGCCCCAACTAGTTGGGTTCAAATTTTCCCTTGTTGTTTGGATTTGGTACATTCTTATGATTTTCTTTCAACACGAGCTCTTTGACTTGAAATGACTGACTCTTGATCTTCTTATTATAGCTTCACTTGAGATGGTTCTGATAGACCTATAGATGGTTCAAAGCATCCATGTGTCGCTCATCTAGTAGTTCCAGCTCGTTCAACTGTGACATCTAATATTCTTCATTAGTAATGAGATTCTACAATGATATTCTTAAGGATGGGAGCTCGATATCAATGGGAAGGATGGCTTATGATCTATAGACTAGGGAGAAAGGGGTTGCACCTGTAGGTGTGTGGATACTTGTTCGGTAGGCCCATAAGGCAAGATTCAATTATAGGTGCCAGTCGTTGCCAAATTCATTGACTATTTTCCTGAGGATTTTTAGGATGGTTTTATTAGAAGCCTCAACTTGGCCATTACCTTGGGGGTAGCATGGAGTGGAGAAGTGATGTTGGATATTGAATTTTTGGAATAGATCGTGAACATCCTAGTTCTTGAAAGGTGTCTCGTTATCTAAGATAAGGGATTGTGGGACACCATAACAACATATGAAGTAATTCAAGATGAATTTGGAAATCTGCTTTCATGTGATATAGGTCATGGGGATGGCTTCTTCCCACTTTGTGAAGTACTCTATGGCAGTAATAATGAATGTGTATCTATTGGATGAGGTGGGAGTGATTTTTCTGATGAGATAGAGTCCCCATTGTGAAAATGGTCAAGGTATTATAATCAGTTGGAGCTCCTAAGTTGGTGCATGGATGAGGTCACCATATTGTTGGCATTGCAAACATTTTCAAACATAGTCGTGAGCTTCCCTCTCCACCGTAGACCAGTAAAACCTAGTCATCAGTAGTTTCTTGGCCAAGATCATACCACTAGAATGTGAACCACAAATAGCATCGTGTACCTTAGTTAAAGTAGACAAAGCTTCCTCAGGGTTAAGGCATCGCAAAAGGGTTCCTTCGATACTTCTATGGTACAAGGTGTCACCTAAGATAACGAAATGGGATGACTTCTTAATAAAGGTTTGTTTGATGTTTGGGGTGATATCGATAGGGAGGACTCCTATTTTTAGGTAGGTGTATATGTCATGGTACCAAGGATCACTGGGACCAATGATTTCAGACGTGAACTCAAAATCTAGTACCTCGAAAGCTAGTATGAGAAGCTACTCAACTAGGAATTCATGCTTAGGGACGTTGTGTGGGATATCCAACAATGATCTAATTGTAGCAATAGCATCAGTTGCTCTGTTGTTTACCCTCGATATTTTCTCAAATGTGATGTCAATGAATAATTCCTTGAGATCTTCCACCAATTTCTTGTACAAGGTAAGCTTGTCATCCTTTGTTTGGTATTCATCATTGACCTAGTTGATAATTAACTGAGTCCCCATAGACCTTAAGTGCCATGATTTTCCACTGTACTACAATTCAAAGTCCTATGACTAGAGCCTCGTACTCCACAATATTATTGGTGCATGAAAAAGATAGCTTATATGACTTCAGGATGCAATCTCCTTGTGGTGTGATAAAGAAGAACCTTTCTCCTAACCCATGCTAAGTATATGACCTGTCGAAGTACACCTTCCAATGGTCTGCTACACTGAGATTGAAAATGGACTCATCTAGAAATTCTGATACTAGGGGGTTCTCTGAATATATAGGTGCTTTCGCCAATTGATTTGTGATTACCTATCCCTTGATAGCTTTATGTTCTACATACTCAATGTCATACTTTGTCAATATCATGATCCACTTAGCCATTCCCCCTGTGAGTGTTTCTTTAGAAAGTAGATACTTGAGGGGGTCTATCTTAGTGATGAGCTTTATTTGATGAGAAAGCATGTAGTGCCTGAATTTTTTAGCGCAAAACACTATTGTGAGGTAAGCTTTTTTGATGAAGGTGTAATTTATCTCGTGTCCCACCATGGTCCTACTAATATAGTAAATGGATCTCTCTTTCCTTGTTTCATCATTTTGCACTAGAAGAGTGCCAAGGGTTGTCACTGTGGTTGCAATGTATAGGATGAATGGTTTGTTCTGGATCGGTTGCATGAGGACTGGTGAGGTTAGCAAGTATTCCTTGATTTTATGGAATTCCTGATCACATTTCTTGTCCCACTCGTATGTTACCCCCTTGTGGAGTAGATGAGAATAGGGGACAACTTTATCTACTAACTATGCTATGAATCTACAAATCGATTGGAGCCTTCCCTCTAAGCCCCTTAACTATTTCAATGTCTGTGGCACTTCCATTTCAAGAATTTCTTTGAATTTTGTAGGGTCTATCTTGATTCCCCTCATTGATACAATATACCCTAGAATTTTTCTTGATTGCACACCGAAGACACATTTATTAGGATTGATTCATACTTTATATTCTTCCAATTTATCAAAAATAGAGCATAGTGTTGTTATGTGGTCTCAAAACTTCATTGATTTGGCTAGTATGGCATCCACATAGTCTTCTATAGATTTTTGGATCATGTCATGGAAAATAAAATTCATAGCCCTTTGGTATGTAGCTCCAGCTTTCTTTAACCCAAATGGCATCATGTTCTAATAGTAGGTGCCCCATGGATGGGTGAAGGTTGTCTTATGTTGATCATCCTTTGCTATCATAATCTAATTATATCCTAAGAACCCATCCATCAATGATAACATCTCATGCCCTGTCATTAGATCTACAATCATGTCTATGTGAGGATGAGGAAAATCATCCTTAGGGCATGCTTTGTTCAGGTCCCTAAAGTTGGTGCAGATATGGATGCCCCTAGTGGGCTTAGAAAAGGGTACAAGGTTGGAAACCCATTTAGGATAATCAATGGTTCTTATGAAGCCAATGTTAAGGAGTTTCTACAAATCAAGTTTTACCAACAATGAGATCTATGGATGCATCTTTCTTAATTTATGTTTTACTGGTATTTCCCCTGGATAAACTGCTAAGTGATGGACTACTACCTCTAGATCAAGGCCTCAAATATCAGCATAATTCCATGCAAAATTTACTTTCCTTTCTTTCAGAAATGCAGCTAGAATTTCTTATTCCTCAATCAAAGTGACTTTGCATATAAAGTGATGTGTGGTGTCTCTTCAATTCCTAGATTGACTGGGTTGCATTTTTTTGCCAGTACTGCCAATTTTTCTTGATGGATAACACTAAGGGGAAGATTGAATCCCTCACCATTTGGTGCCTCGGAGAGGTTTTCACCATTAGATACATCCTTTCTTTTTACTATTTTCATGTCAGGAAGTTCCACAGTGTGGTTTTCACTTAAAGACCTAGACGTTACTCTTAGATTTTCAATTTTGTGACTAAGAGATTCAATTATTTCCCCATAGTACGCATGTGTGTCTAGCTCAATATCAAACCCTTCTTTGCTATCTCCATTTGGTAAAGTATCCCTTAGTCTCATGAATTATGAGAGAGCCTCATCATTTTCGAATGTGTCTAAGATCGGTGGTCCTCGTTGGTCACAATCGATGAGTTGGGGGTAAACAAGTTTCAGTTCAGTGGTTTGGTTACTTGGCTTGAAAGACATGGTAGTGATCATAAAAAGTGAGGAATCCTAAAATAACACGGGTAAATCAGAGATGGAATCCTCTTCATACATGTTATTTATATCAAAGGTATAGTTATGTAAAGGTAGACCTATGAATATTGTTAAAATAAAGATTCAAACAGCTCCCTTCAGGTTCCTTTTGTAAATGTTCATGTGCCGGCCTATGCGTCGCTGAGTTTATTCGGCTTTCTGACAAGTTTTGATCTTCCCTTTTGTGCATTTCTCACTTCGCAACTTCGGATAGCGGCTTCCCTTTCGGGTCCCAAAATGTTGCACTGGGCGTCCACGTGTCTCGCCTACGAAGACTTTTATTTCCTGTTGCTTTGTATTCTCTTCGGGTTGTGAAAGCCTTCCACAAGGGCCATCACTCCTAAGATTGTCAGAGGGGCCCATATCTTGGTACGTGGCTGCGTATCACAAACTTTTCTTGCAGGGATAAAATAAGCAGCTGTGGGCTACGAAATGCTTCTGCAAGCCTTCTTTATTTTTTGGCGGGCCCTACCTTCTGCCAGGTGGCAACCTTTCGCAGCCTTTTCAGCACAGCAAGGAGGTAAACATAGTGGGCTACGAAACACTGCCAAGCGTCTTTCGCACCCGGTTCACGCAGATTTCTCCCCACTTCAAGATAGCCCTTAGCCCCTTGAACATGTGTCGCTTCTTCGTAATCTCTCGACAACAGTAGGAGGAATTCTCATTCGGGCCGCGATGGGCTGCCACGTGCCTTACACTAATCATCGAAGTGGGCGATGGGCTGATTGAGCAGGATTATGTTATCGGATGCTGCTCGTCATGGTTCTCTGAAGTGGTGGATGGCACTTGTCGCCTCGAAGCTTGGCTGGGACCACTGCCATCATTACAAGGGGCGCGCTTGCACCTGAATATCCAGATGCCATGTTTTCACTCGTTGCCATTATAACGGCATTAAAAATCTTTTGATTCTGGCATCATTGCTGGAGATTGTGAAATCTTTTCTGTTACAGCTTTCCAAAGTGGTGGGAGTTTTTCTCTCCAGCTATTTATACTCTCTCTGTCAATGAGAGAAGGGTCTGAAATTCTGAGGAAAAAAGTTCCAACAATAGATAGATCCAAGAGTTTTAAGAAAAAGGATATTGGTTATAGCAAGAGACACCAAGCCTCTCTTATATGTTTATTTGCAAGAAACTTTCAGACTGTGCCAACTGTTCGGCCTTTCTATTTTTCATGTATTGATTAAACTATAAACTATGCTTTTTATTGTCTTAAGCATTTCATTTGATAGGACTTCTATATATTGAATGCAAGCTTGCTTATCTAAATCATGTCTAAATGACTCTTCTTAGTGGTAAGGATGTATGCAATACTATTTTATGTCAATAAATGAATTATTTATGCTATACCTTTAAGTCTCTGACGTTTTGGAACGTGATAACATCATTCAGGCCCTTAAATCTATGATTTATCGTGCCCATCAACATATTTTGGTGCATCGCCTTAGATTAGTCTTTCCTTAATTGTATTCATTTCCTTTTCCCTTTCCAAAACCCATTATAGAAGAATTCAGCTTCTTTAAAATTTGGAGGTCACTCAGTTTGGTGCAAAGGGGTCCCCCTTGAACTAAGTTTCCCATAAGGCACTATTACCTCACCATTTTTTGGCGTCAACAGTTGTACCCTTTTTTCTGGCACGCTCAGTGGGACCCAAACTAATGAAATTGTCTTATAGAGGGGTGTATGAGCCATCGGCTTGTAACTAGATCGCAGACTACAAATAACCCAGGTTTACTAGTGCCTCCATTAAGGACAGTCCAGGCCGCAAATCAGTTAGTAACCGTTCCATTCCCACCACCCTTTCCTCTCACCATGTTGTCGGCCGCAAACAGAAACTATGTAGCATGGGATGCTGGAAGTCCCCACATAGCTCTGATAGCACCTACTGTTTGGGGTGCTATCCCAGTTTTGGCCCTAAAATCTCTTCCCAAATTTGCTAGAGATAACACAAAAATGCCAGCAGAACATTTGCAGGATGTAGCGGATGTATGTCTGGTACACGGTATTATAGCGCAAAATGTAGCCCTAAGGCTCCTTGCTATATCCTTCAAAGGCAAGGCTCTGGATTGGTACCGAACACTTACTCCTAATACCATTCACACTTGGGATGACCTCGGAGATCCATTCTATGAAAGGTTCTCAAATGACAGAGATCGTTCTTCATTATATTATCAGCTGTCGGTCATAAGACGAGTGCTCCAAGAGCCTCTGACTGATTTCAATGCCCGATTTCACTTAAATTGGCGGAGGATTCCTGTGACTATCCGTCCGACTCCAGAACTGGCATTCATATTTTACCTGAAATCCATTAATCTTGATATTTTTGTGATGATCAAGTCGTTGGGAGGAGCCACTCTACCAGATGCTTATGCTACCGCTATCAAAGCTGAGAATCATTTAATAGATTGCGGAAATTGCCTCCTCGACCTATTGTGCCGATATTTCCTAAGATGTCGACCTCTGCACAAGAGACCACATCAACTAGTGCACTAGCAACTCCCCAATCAATATACTCATATGTAGCCGCTCCTAAAAACTCGGCCTCTACATCGGGTTCTTCCAAGGATGAAATAGGTGAGCTCAAGGAGATGTTGCAAACTATGGTGAATGATATAACAACTCTCAAGCGGAACCAAGCAATGCCTCCACGGCCCGCATATCAAAACTATTAAAGTGGGCGCCCTACCTATCAGCAAAATCAATATCAGAATGTGCCTCGCACTAATTCAACCACGGCGGCTACAAACCAAATGGTTTCGGTGCCTACGCCGCTGGCAGGTGCATCGCCAAGCTCAAGTAGAGAACTAACCACGGGACAAAACAATCTTATTGATCACATCAATCCATGGTGCTTCCCTTGCAATGACGCGCATATGCCCCGAAATTGTTTGTGTGGCAACTTACAACAAAAAGTAGCAGAGCAACGAAGTCAAGGTACTGCGACAGAGAATGGAGAATACATATATGCCTCGGCAATGAAGAATGCGGTCCTTACCGTGCAAATGCAAGGAATGTCCTTAGAGCAGGAGTCCGATATTGTTCCTGATCATGCACTATTCTCATGGATGGAAGATGAGGAAATGGTGTTTGCAAATGACACGTCCATAGCCGAAACATCGCAGGTACAGTCTGACTATAACACACGATCAAAGAGGAGATTCACCGGTGAGCCCGTTGTTTCACTTTCGGACAGCCCGCAACGCAAAGGCGTGTCCGATCAAATTCTTGGCGCTTCAACCGTCTCTTCGCTTTGTCAACCATGGAGGGAGATTATTATAACAAAAGCAAAGGAGCAGAAATCTCTGAGCTTGTCACCTTTTAATGTGGTGGAGCAATTGAAGAAATCATCCGCTAATGTGTCTTTATGGGACATTCTAGCTATCCCGAAACAGAAAACTATGCTACAAAAGGCGCTTCAACAAGAGATCAACTCAGCACCAACAGAGACTTCTGCCACTACCGAGGCGGTTTATCAAATACCACCAGCCAAGGTTCTTGCAGACAAAGTGAAGGAATCCCATACGGAAGGCGGAGGTAGGTAGGCCAAAACCTCAACCCTTCTTCTTGACCCTCATTGTAGGGGAAAAGCTATTACACAACACTATGATTGATTCTGGCGCTAGTACAACGGTTATGCCAAAACTGATAGCCGAAGCCTTAGGACTCAGCTACGAACCTATGAAGAAAGGGGTGATGTAGCTGGATGGAAATAAAGTTGATACTGTGGGTGTCATCAAAGCGCTTCTGTTAACGCTATTTTCCTGCCCAAGTATCACGGTCCCGCAAGATACAGTGATCATAGATGTTCCTCCTATGTTCGGTCTCTGTCTATCCCAAGAATTTACTTCAAAGGTGTGTGGATATTTGTCTTTAGATTGGTCACATCTAATACTTAGGACCAAGCATGGTGGAAAAATGAAGATAGAATCGAAGGCTCTACATTCCGAACACGTGGCGGATGAGGCCCTGATCAATTTTGAGGCCACGCATACCTCCATCACCAAGTAGGACATGTACAATGTCGAACTGCTAAAGGAGGAGAAGGTGAGCGGAGACAGAAATGATAAGAAAGATGCTCTATTGAGTGAACACATAAATAATGATCCTTTTGGGAATTATCATGATACTGGATTAGGCACATATGTAATTTATGATGAAGACCAAGTTCTTCCGAAGGTCGCCAAAGAATCCTACGATGACCAAGCAAATGAGCTGTGGACATTGTATTTTGACGGAGCAAGGAGCAAAGTTGGAACTGGAGCAGGGGTATGTCTAATATCCCCGCAGAATGAAAAGTTGTTGAGGTCTTTCTGATTCCAATTCGCCTATTCAAATAATGAGGCTGAATATGAAGGGTTAGTCCAAGGCCTAAGCCTAGCGGAACGAATGGGTATCAAGCAATTGATTGTGTTCGGAGATTCTGAACTGGTAGTTAATCAGGTTTCAGGAATCTCTGCAGCAAAGAATATCTGCATGAGATCCTATCGGCATCGAATCTGGGACCTAGTGGAAGGTTTTGAAGCTTTCAACATCTTGACCATTCCTCGAATGTAGAATGGCGTGCAGATCGCATGGTGGTGATCGGTGCTCAGTTTGATCCTGTCTCTGAATTGCTTCAGAACAAATATTCAGTACGAGTGCTTGTTAGACCAGCAATCCCCGAAAATGATCAGAGTTGGCAGGTCTTTGAGAGCGATGAGCATATCGCCTCGTTTATCCAACACTCTGGGGAATTTGTTGATCAACTTCAACCAAAGATTGCCGAGGCCTACGAAGGACAAATTATGCAGCTCAAGTCAAACAAACTTCTGAAAGGGTTAGTTACTCTCTAGAATTTTTTCGATTGTAATGATGCCCGAAATGATAAGCGGAAATTCGTGGCAGATAAAAGTGATTATGAAAATCTTCGGGTCTCCGATGATAGGGATCTTCGGGTTGGAAAAGATGTCTCACAACAAGATAGAGAAAGGCTTATCAGTTTCTGTGGAAAATATGGAGTAGTAGCCTAGTCCTACGATGATCTGGAGGGTTATGATCCTGGCATCATTCAACATACTATTAAGCTAACAGAAGGTGCGAAACCAGTCCGACAGAAACAGCGGCTAGTCAACCCTAAAGTTGAGGCCTTGATGGCACAAGAGCTAACCAAACTCATTGAGTCACGTATTGTCTTCCCAATCAAACATAGTACTTGGGTATCAAATCTGGTACCAGTCCGAAAGAAGAATGGTGATATCCGCTTATGCGTGGACTTTCGAGACCTGAATAGAGCATCTCTGAAAGACCACTATCCATTGCCTTCTATGGAATCAATCCTCCAGACTGTCGCAGGATCGGAAATGTTCTCTCTGCTCGATGGCTTCTCTGGCTATAACCATATTCGAGTTAAAGAAGAAGATCAGCACAAGACTACGTTCACCACCAAGTGGGGAACATTTGCATATGCTAAAATTCCTTTTGGTTTATCTAATGCAGGGGCAACTTTCCAGCGGGCTATGGACATCGCATTCAGCGAACTAATCAATAAGTTTATCCTAATCTATTTGGATGACCTTACTGTGTTCTCTAAATCTAAAGATGATCATTTTGATCATTTGGAATTAGTTTTTTAAAAGTGCAAGGAGTTTGGGGTTTCCCTAAATCCAAAGAAATGTGTATTCGGAGTACCTCAGGGCAAGTTGTTAGGGCATATTGTGTCTAAGGAAGGTATTTCAATTGACCCCGAACGAGTGAGGGCTATAAAGGAGCTTCCCCTTCTAGTAAATAAGAAAGGTGTCCAGTCTTTTCTGGGCAAGGTAAATTTCGTCAGCAAATTTATTTCCGATTTTGCGGGAATGATTAGGCCGATCACCCTAATGCTGAAAAATGATCAAAATTTCAAGTGGACAATGGAAGCTTGGGAGGCATTTGAAAAGGTCAAAGAAGCGATCTCCACAACCCTGGTGTTAATTAATCCAGATCAATGCAAATATTTTATAATGTATACCTTCAGTAGCAAGTCTAGTGTCGCTACTGTTCTGATTCAAAAGGATAGTGAAGGAAGGAGAGAGCATCCAGTTGCGTTCTATTCCCAAACCCTAAAGGAATATGAGGCAAATTATAACTTTGTTGAAAGACAGGCCTTCACAATAGTAAAGGGACTTAAAAAGTTCTGCCATCTAATTTCCTGTAATAAATTTTTGGAATATGTCGCACATTCTAGTGTGCGTGAATATATCATGGAGGGAGAGATCATAGAAAAAAGGGCTAATTAGATTACCAAGATCCTGGAGTATGACATCAAGGTCAGGCCTACCAAGACTGTCAAAGGCAGAGAACTATGTGAGTATATGGCACAGAACGAGGAGGTACTTGTCAAAGAGGAACGGCCAGGGATAGTCCTGATAAATGGATCAGGATCGGAAGACGATTGGCTGACAGATAGAATGAACTTCATGCAAACTGGAAGGTATCCGCCAGGTCTCTCATCCCAAAAAAGAAGGTATTACCGGCTTCAGAATTGCGGATATACGCTGATAGAAGGAGTTCTTTTCAAAAGAAATTTTAATGGTGTGCTCCTGCGATGTGTTACTTCAGGGGAGGCACAAAGGATCCTCAACACATTTCATAATAGCGACGAAGGTGGAAATTTCTCCGCTAAAACTACCACCATCAAGGTCCTGCGAGCTGGATATTACTAGCCTACACTTTTCAATGAGTCCTACTCTCTGGTAAGGGCTTGTAAAAAATGTCAGTTCTTCTCTGATAGAAGGAAGAATTCAGCGATGCCCCTCAAACCTATCGTGGCGGATGAACCATTTGTGCAATGGGGCCTGGACTTCATCGGAATGATCAACCCAGTTTCTAGTGCCAAACATAAGTGGATTTTAACAGCTACAGACTACTTTACAAGGTGGGCGAAAGCTGTTCCCCTTAAGGAGGCAACAGAAACAGAGATTGTAGACTTCCTCGAAGCACTGGTGACAAGGTTCGACCCTCCGAAGATAATCATTTCAGACAATGCCAGAGCATTTATAGGTACAAAGGTGTCACTTTGCATTAAAAAATGGCATATTTTTTAAAACATCATCAAACTATTATCTATAGGGAAATGGCCTAGCCGAGTCGACAAACAAAAGTTTAGTCCGACTCTTTAAAAAGGTTGGCTCAGAACACCATAGGGAATGGCATAAAAATCTCTGAAAAGCGCTCTGGGCCAACCGCATAACTTCTAAGCAAGTCCTGAAGACTTCGCCCTATGAGCTGGTATATGGGAAGGAGGCGCTGTTACCTATTTCTATGGAGATCCCGACGATACAGTTATTGAAATCTCTTGAGATATAATGAAATGATGCCATGGAGGTTCGGCTCGCCGAACTACTGGAAGTACAAGAAAAAAGGGAGAATTCCCTAAAAGCAATGACAAGTCGTCAATAGGTGGTCAAACGATGGTTTGACAAGAAGGCCTCCGACCAAGGTTTAAAAAATGGAGACTTAGTGCTAAAATATGACAGCAGGGCTACAAAGCCAGGTCAGCACGGTAAGTTTGACAGCCTATGGGAGGGACCCTTCAAAATCATTCGGTGCATGCAACACAATGCTTTTGAGCTGGAAAATATGGAACAAGAGCCGTTAGGAATCCTGGTCAATGGGATTCATCTTAAGTTGTTCCATTAGGCATAAAGATCTACCTTGTACAGTTGTAAATAATGCTTTTATTTCACTTCCTATTTTTGGCATGTTCTTTTGCTGAATTAGCGGTCTTTCTACGCATTTGCTCATTATCATTGGTAGGTAAAACACCAGAGTTGCTTTACACAAAATATACTCATAAATGGGGAAAAAGCATACAAAATTTGCAAACCCAGAAAAATTAAACACAGAAGCAAAAGGGAGCATAGATTTTCCTTAAAAAGAGAAGTATATATTTATATATATATGTTCCTGGGTTACAAAATGGTTGAAATGCCAATTTTCAAAATGTACAAGTATCAGAGTATATATATATACGATGGCCTTTTATTAGGCTTATCTAGAACAGGGGAGTTACATCATCAGACAGGAAGGCAAGGGGGTTATCTATCCAAAGGAATGGCTGGCAGCAACCGAAGCATTCACTGCAGCGTCTGTTTCTTCCTCGTCCATAGGCTCCTTGGCGGCACTGGCAGCATCATTCAATGCAGCCGTCATTGGTGGTGGATACACCAGGTCCCTGAAGTCAGTATACCAGTCTATGTTGTAGAAGGGTATCACATTGTAGCTCCAAAACAGGAAGTGTAGGGCTTGAGTAACCATTTGTTGGTTCTGGCCATGGGTCTGCAGGTAGAATCCGCTGAGGAATGGCAGCCAAACAATGACAACTTCTTCTTCGATAAAGCGATGCAGGTCGCTGGCTGTTAGCAGACCTATCCCATATGCAGCATGAGTAACAACCTCGCCGAGCCCATTCAAGTACTTCTTCAGGAAGATTTCTTTGACCAGCTTCAAGATAAGTGGCTGGGGAATGCAAATGTCTAGCATGGACGCTACAAAGTGTGAGTACACATCGGTATTCACCCTATACTTATCTTCATATTCTATGCAATCCTTGCCTAGGACCCACTTAATGGCTACCAGAACCAATGAGTGCTTGTTCTTCGTCATCCTTTTGAGCCTTTTAGTGGAGATCTCACCTACAAACACCGTCTGTGATTTGAACGAGGTTAGGCAAATTGGGGTATCCATTTCTCCTGACACTATCCCTAAGTCTGCTAAGATAATGCTGAATCTGCTCACCACCTAACCTATGAAAGGACTTGCTTAGCAATCTGCTACTAACCTATCACCTCTTAAATGCTAAGTATGTTTTCTCGCTATCTACTGGCCTATTTATAGAAAATTTGACAAGACATATGCCAATCTACTTTAAAGAAATGTGATGTATAATGGCTGCCATCTCGAAAGTCGAGTCTGCGTTCGTTCACATTTTGGGTTGGTACATGCATGATAGCACGGCTCAAGGTGTGCTTAATTAAATGCAGTTGATTAATTAGCTTTAAAAAGGTGGCACTTGTTGGTGAAGGGACATATGGCCGTAGGCTATTGTGTCAAATCTCAAATGCATCCCAGAGCCCAAGGCAATACTCGTATCTCTTCAGGCTGTGATCGTTTGCTTGGCGTAATCATTTCGGCTAGGATATTAATTGCCTGTACATGCTAACGCAAGGTTAGAAGGCCAGTTGCAAGCTCAATTTCCAAGAAGATAAGGGTGTATCACATGATCACCCTAATATGATGATGAAATCCGGCCACCTCGGAATAGCAATCAGTCCATCTTGCACGAGTTGCTAGATTAACGATACATGCCGAATTAAATGCAAAAGGCTTGCTTTCGCCTACCACCTTGGGAAAAGTTGCTATTATTGCATGAAAACACTTAGTATTTCAAATTCTTTTTATAAACGCAAGAAAAGTGCAAAGTGTTTTCTGTCTGTATATCCAGTGCAAGCGTATTTGCAGGCCAGGAGCTTACAAGTTTTGCAGCAAAAGAAAAATGTCAGAATCTTCAACTCAGCCGATGCAAGAGGAGATTAGCTAGGAACTGTATATGGCTATTCATTTTTTGGCCGAGGTATACGTGTACGAGGATGTAGCATATGCCATGCCTGGTATACCCGCGAAGATGAGAAGAGCCTACATAGAGGAGCTAGAAAGGCCCAAGGAATGGAGTAACCAGAAAAAGGTTAAAGAAAAATGAGATAATACCTATGACCCAAAGCTTGCAAAGAACCCTAAATCTCTCAGAGAGGCGGCTTGTTCAAGGTTATTAGTAGCAAAGGCAGACCAATCCATGGCAGGTAGAGTCTGGTTTAGCGGTCTCCTACAATACATGGTCCCGTTGGTGCACTATTGCCCGAAGGTGGTCGACGTGACTTTTCAGCGCTATAATCCAGATACTCACTGTATTGAAGGTCACAATTTAAGGGTTCATATCAGCCCAGAAGCCATCTGGCACATGTTATGTATCCCTGATCCAAGCAGAAGAAAGGAGGCTATCGAGCATTTCCGCCCAAGCAAGGGGGAGAAAATATGGAAGAGGATGAAAAATGGCTCTGATTTCTTGTTAGAGGAGACTAATAAGAAAGGTATCACGTCTGCTAAGGCACCGAGTATCCCATTATCGCGTGGTTCATTCTGCGATGACCTCCAGGACCCCATGTCCATGCTGAAATTTATTTGTGGTCGAGACTCTGATGAAAAGATTAAGGCTTTTCAACTGGGACCTGCGATACAGTTTCGCAAGCAGCATGAACTTTTCTGGTATAATTTTGTTGAGTTTATGGTTGAAGAAATGATACATCAGATCGAGAATTACCAGGCGGAAAATAAATTTAGATTTTTTTCTACCTGGTCCACATGTTCCTGCATTAGAATCCGGATTTCTTCGCTCGATTTCTTCCACTATCAATTTTTGATGAGCAAAACAAAAGAAAGTCGGTGTCTACATGGACACCTTTTCTTTCCGCAACATATGACTATTATGCCTTCGCAGACTATTTCATAGCCCCGATTTTGAATGATTTGATTGGAGAAGGTGATATCGTCCAGCTCACCACGGAGTAGACTGGATTTATGCAAGGCTACACCCCTGCTTGTGACTGGTTCTTAGGCAAGGATTTCACAATCCTTCGAATGCGGGGCTTTACTGATAAGTCTTTCCTGCTCCCGGCTTGCGTCACCGATAGAGTGCTCGCGCTGAAAGTTTTCTGACAGGTGTGTATCATTGATTTCATGTTCTATAGCTACAAAAGTGTCAAGAGGAAGGGATTCTTCACTTGCCTGAAGAGTTTCAAGTCGGTAACGCTGGTTAAAAAACAATCACACAAGTTGTTAGGGGAGAAGCTGGCACATCTAGGGTTGGTACTGATAAATGATAAGTGGGATTACAACCTTTTCAACGACCTACCAGAGCCATATATGAAGGTTACCCATGTTCCCCAACCATACTGGGAGAAGCGGCGTAATAAGCGGACTAATAGGGATGAAGATTTTGTGGAATTAGCGCAAATCCCTATGCCAGACACTAGGGGCCCATGGCACAAGTTCTACTTTCTAGTGGCCGTAGCCAAGGACAACCTTCCGATAGAGCGTGGCATGTATAACAAGTTGAAGGTGGGCGAGGAATGGAGTGATGAAAAAATAAAAGCTTTTTGAAAATATTGCCAGGAAATAGCACAGTTGAAGGCTCCTTATAATCAAGTAAAGGACGACCAGGAATTTGATAGATGGTGGAATGAAGGCCACCCCAGCCTGAACTCTAGTGCTGACAGAAGCGAAGAAGCAGAGGGATCTGAGGAGCAGGAAGAAGAAACAGCGGTATCATCCTCTTTAGTGCAAGGAGGCAATGTCTCCGGGCATGTCGCCTATGTGGGCACTAACGTACGCTTTAATATATCAAGAGGCTCTCTTACACGCACATGGGCTACTAAACTGGTCAGGTTAACGCCTCAGCAGAAGGATCCGATGGCTAAAGTTAGTGAGTGTCCACCTGCGAAAAGGCAGTGCACGGAAAGTGTTATCGGAACAGTTTCACATGAACCCGCCGGAGGAGAAGCACCCTCTGCTAGTCAAATGCCAGAGTTTACGGGCGAGTCATGAATGATCCTGGAGCCATCGCTGACCAGTCAGTAGGTACATTTCACTCCTTCCTCTTTTACTTCTCATTCTTTCATATCCGCCCCTGCTTAGTCAGCAACTCCTGCCATTGGTCCGAGCCCTCCACCCCCTACTTCTGGTCCAGCTTATTCAGTTGAATTTTCCCAGTATTCGCAGGCCCAACCATTTATAATTACTCCTCCGAGCATGCTTATGCCTACTGCTGCCGCTCAGACTTTCCTCACCTCGCTTTTGGACAATGTTCCCCCTGTCGGCCTCCATTCTTTTTCCGCTATGCTTACTGATCCTTTTCCATTGCAACAAGCCGATACTCAGTCAGCAACTATTCTTCCCCGACCAATGAGCCTTACGACTGAATCCCCGGTTCAGCCGCTACAAATGTCTAGCCCTGCTGATAGTTCTCAGGCCAAGCTATGGAACGTGCCACACTTTTCTCCACAAACAGTCACTCTCCAGAAGAAGCAAATGCGTGCGCCTATGAAAATTACCTATCCCTACGCCCTGCCTTCTGGTGTTCCTTTTGCAGGTGAGTTGGTTTCATCACCAACTGAGTTCATAGCATAGATAGATTGTGGAAAGGAAGCACGCGTAAATAGAATGAGGTGACGAAAGACGAAGGATGACAATGCCCCCGCCGAGCCAAAAGTACATGCTTTGTATAATGAGGCCCGACAAGAATTAAAATTTGCAACTATTTACCCAAGGATAAGCAAGCCTCAAGGAGAAATGCAACCCGAGGACTATGAAATATATGCTGTCGGACTTGACATGAAGGTAGCCTGACTGCAAGATAAAGTCGAAATCATAGAGGAGACACAATGGGTGGTCACTTCTGACTTCCTCAAAACTGGTCACCAGTTAAAGAAGAAGGATGAACAGCTCAGGGTAGCCAAGGAAACGGTGAGCTTCCTAGAGACAAAGGAGAAATCCTTAGAGGAAAATATCGCCCAAATGACAGAAAGAGCGCTAACAGCAAAGAATGAGAGAAACATGCTTCAGGGCGAAATTGTGAAAACCCAGGTTGCCGACTCAGGATTAGTAAAAGAATTGCAAAGCCAGAACCAAGCAGCCCGACAGAGCCTACAGTCAAAAGAGGAGCTTGAACGTGTCCGCGTTGAGTATAGTCAGGGGATGGCACAAAAGGGTGAGGAGTTGGAGTGCCTACAAGAGCAGTATTAGCAAAAGGTACAGGAGAAAGAGGCCAAATTCAAAAGCCTGAAGACTAAACTAGAAGAGGAGCTCCGAGAAACAAAGACTAAACTAGAAGAGGAGCTCCGAGAGACAAAAGCTTCTCTAGAAGAGCAATCGGCTAACCACTCCCGAGCTGAACAAACCTGGAATAAAGAAATGAGCAACTATACAGAGCAGTTGGCGTCCGAGAAAAAAAAGAAGGTAGAATTGGCCGAAGCCCTTATTTCAAGGGAAGCGGAGATTTCTTCGCTTAAAACCTCTCTATTACCTGCCCCTGACCAACCTGATGTCATTCCGCTGGTTAGGCAATTGCACATTTCTCATTGGGAGAAAGTCAAGACCTTCTGCCTAACACTACAGCCTACCCTCCAATTCATCGACAAGGCATCAAGACTCAATCAAGAAGTCCACGATGCAATGGAGCAGTTCTCGCGTTTCATCCTGGAAAAGGTTCCTAAGGCAAGGGAATTGCTCAACAAGTTATACTCCATCTCAGATGAAATCCTTGCAGAGGTGGGTATCGAAGATCAAGACATTGCTGCTCAAATTGCCAATAAATTCATCCATTGTCACTCCGCTTTCTAGCACACTAAGGCAGCGGCGGCTTTTCCAAGCAAGGCGCTTAATGGCATACGGGGAAGTTTCTTTGAGTTAGGCAAGCTGGGGTTTCCATCCCCATTTCTTGAGGATGGCTTCATTGCCACAACTGCACAGATTACGGAGGTTATTGACCAGAAGGAGAAAGACCCGGAGGCATTCAGGGAATTCGACAGCTCCCCAATGTCTACCGACATTGAGGCAATCATTTATCCACTCTCCCAGCTGCTTTTCCATATCCAAACAGGCATCGGCCTACCTAAGGTGTTGCTTCACAAGGAGGCTATTGATCTCCGCGGGGCACAAGAGAATTTGCGCAGCATGGCAAAGCCGTCTGAAAGTGAATGGTTGCCTTTGCAGGCTACACTTTCCAAACTCTAACTCCATTCACCCTATGGATGAAGGCTCTGGTCTGCAGAACTAGAGAGTTTTTGGGTTCTCCGTTCCTTATCTGAAACATCCCTGATAGTCGCCAAAAGCTGTTAAAATAAAGATTCAAACAGCTCCTTTCGGGTTCCTTTTGTAAATGTTCGTGTGTCGGCCTGTGTGTCACCGAGTTTATTCAGCTTTGCGACAAGTTTTGATCTTCCCCTTTGTGCATTTCTCACTTCGCAACTTCGGATAGCGGCTTCCCTTTCGGGTCTTGAAATGCTGTGCTGGGCATCCACGTGTCTCGCCTACAGAGATTTTTATTTCCTATTGCTTTGTATTCTCTTCGGGTTGCAAAAGCCTTCCACAAGGGCCATCACTCCTAAGATTGTCAGAGGGGCCCACATCTTGGAATGTGGTGGCGTATCGCAAACTTTTCTTGCAGGGATAAAATAAGCAGCTGCGGGCTGCAAAATGCTTCCATAGGCTTTCTTTATTTTTTGGCGGGCACTACCTTCTACCAGGTGGCAACCTTTCGTAGCCTTTTCAACATAGCAAGGAGGTAAACACAGTGGGCTACAAAACACTGCCAAGTGTCTTTCACACCTAGTTCATGTGGCTTTCTCCCCATTTCAAGATAGCCCTTAGCCCCTTGAACATGTGTCGCTTCTTCGCAATCTCTCAGCAGCAATAGGAGGAATTCTCATTCAGGCCGCGACGGGCTACCACGTGCCTTACACTGATCATCGAAGAGGGCGATGGGCTGACTGAGCAGGATTATGTTATCGGGTGCTGCTCGTCATGGTTCTCTGAAGCGGTGGATGGTACTTGTCGCCTCGAAGCTTGGCTAGGACCACTACCATCATTACAAGGGGCGCGCCTATGCCTGAATATCCAGATGCCGTGTTTTAACTCGTTGCCATTGTAACAGCATTAAAAATCTTTTGATTCTGGCATCATTGCTGGAGATTGTGAGATCTTTTCTGTTATAGCTTTCCAAAGCGGTGGGAGTTTTTCTTTCCAACTATATATACTCTCTCCGTCAATGAGAGAAGGGTCCGAAATTCCAAGGAAAAAAGGTCCAACAATAGATAGATCCAAGAGTTTTAAGAAAAAAAATATTGGTTATAGCAAGAGACACCAGGCCTCTCTTATATGTTTATTTGCAAGAAACTTTCAGACTGTGCCAACTGTTCGGCCTTTCTATTTTTCATGTATTGATTAAACTATAAACTGTGCTTTTTATTGTCTTAAGTATTTTATTTGACAAGACTTCTATATATTGAATGCAAGCTTGCTTATCTAAATCATGTCTAAATGACTCTTCTTAGTGGTAAGGATGTATGCGATACTATTTTATGTCAATAAATGAATTGTTTATGCTATACCTTTAAGTCTCTAATGTTTTGGAACATGATAACAGCATTCAGGCCCTTAAATCTATGATTTATCGTGCCCATCAGCATATTTTGGCGCATCGCCTTAGATTAGACTTTCCTTAATTGTATTCATTTCCTTTTCCCTTTCCAAAACCCATTATAGAAGAAGTCAGCTTCTTTAAAATCCAGAGGTCACTCAGTTTGGCGCAAAGGGGTCCCCCTTGAACTGAGTTTCTCATAAGGCACTGTTACCTCGCCATTTTTTGGCGTCAACAGATACCAGTAATTGAGGAGGAGCTTTGACTTTTTTAATAGGGGTACCTTTGCCAAGAATGGTTATCTTCATAGGAGTACATCCAAGTCCAAGATTCTTGGGGCACTTCTTAGGAACAATGGGTTAAAACAAACCATTATCATTTTTCCCAAGCTTCTCATTTTTGTTATAGCCTCAGTTAAACATTACTTGAAGACTTTTGTTGCTTTCTTCCATGGGGAGATCTAGCATGGGTCTTTCATCTTCATATAACAGGCTTGATAAATCTTTTTCATCTACCACCTGTTTGCTTAGGTCTCCCCACTTTTTGAAGGTGGTAGCTTCTGCTTTGAAGGTATGAGATGTTGTGTCAATTGGTTGTGGTTTCCCATGAGATCTAGGAGATTGAGGTAACTCTCCTAGATCACAAAGGCTCTCTTTTTCATTTTATAGTCCCCACATCCATGATCTTGGATAATAACTTTTAACCTTTGGGATGTTCAGAATGGAAGGTGTCTTTGTCTCAAAAATGGAGGCTAAGGTGGATGGGTCAACATAAGATGATGTGGGTCCTTCATCATTTGTTGGGACTTGGGGGATCTTATAATATTTGGCCTCCAATTTTTTGCAATAATAAAAAGGCTCGGGGTCAGCATAGATTGTGACTTCTTGGTTTTGATATGGGAATTTGACACATTGATGGAATGTGGATGTGATAGCTTGCATCCCATGGATCCATGGGTGCCCTAAGAGAATATTATAGGGGAGTTCAAGGTCAAGAACCTAGCAAGTGGTCTCCATGATTGTTGGTCCTACTTGAATAGGGAGTTGAATGGTGCCTTGAGACACCCTTTCTTGATCATCATAAGCCCTGATACTGATACCTTTTCCTTTCTTAATAACATCTTCTAAGAATCCCAGATTATTTATTAATTGTAGAGTACAGATATTCAAACCCTCACCTCCATCCACCAAGACTCGTTTGACTTTGTTCTTGTGGACTAGGACTTCAAGATGGAGTGCACAGTTGTAAGATGGTTGGGTTGGGAGATCCTGCTCAGAGAATGTTAGGAGACGTGGTGTAGTGATATGTATGATCATAGCTTGGAATGGGTCTGCATCAAGATCTATGGGGATGGAGGCTGTAGCTAGTTCCTTTTCTAAGTTTTCCATATGTACAGGTGATATTTTTAGCAACTCCATGATGGAGATCTGGGTGGGTGTCTTTTTCAGTTGGTCTAGGACATTATAACCATTAGGGATTGACTTTGGATTTGTGGCGAGTGCTTTGGGTGGTGGTAAAGGTCCTAGAATGGTAATTCTACCACCACGTGTGGTGAATCCACCCTTGACTTGAGGTCTTTTGATATTAACAATTGTTACCCATTCACCCAAGGATGTAACAACATAGTCATAAACATGGTTCACATTGTTGTAACTCTTTCCTTTACCATTGTTGTTTCCTTTATTGTGATCTAGCATTGGATTCATGTATATCTTGAGATTTTGATTCTCACTTGGTTGTTCAATGGTTATGGTTTTATCATCAATGAGATCTTGGATCAGAGTCTTAAGTCACATACAGGTAGATATTGTGTGTCCCTTTACCTTGTGAAAGTCATAAAGGTGCTTCTCGTTATACCATGGTGGCTTAACTTGAGGCTCTTGATAATTTTCATAGACTAGGATTTTGATGATATTTGCTTGTACCAGTTATTGCATGACATATTCGATTGGTTCCCCAGGTGGTGTGTATTTTCATTTAGGGGGATATATGTTCCTTGGGGGTGGTCCCCCTTGAGCATTTCAATTTTTGATAGTTTAATTGTTGGGTTGTTGTTGTGATGATGGGTTGATTTGTGGGTTGTTTTGGGTATTGATTTTCGGTTGTTGGTATGTTTGTTGATATGTACTCTATCTTGGGGCACTAATAACAACCTTGGCATCAACAACACCATCGGTGACATTTTTATTCTTTGCCCACGTGTGAGGTTTTCTATGGTAACTTGTTGATGGTTGATTGTGTTGATGTGTGGGTGTGCCCCCTTGTGCTATAAGGGCCCTTTTGATGTTGAGCTCTTTGGGAATCAATTGGTCATAGGTTGTTATGTATTTCATTTTCAAATGAAAAGACAAGGTCCCTTCAAGATTGGAGATGATAGTCCCAATTTGTTGTTCTTTAGGCATATCCCATTTTCTCTTATTGCCCTTGGCTAGCCATCGTTGTAAGAAGGTTGTGAATATTTCTCCCTTGTTTTGTTTTAGGTTGGATAATTCTTCCGAGCTCACTTCCACGCCTATGTTAAATGAATAATTCTATATGAATATGTCCACAATTTCTTGAAACTTTTTAATTTTGAAGGGAAGGCGGGAGAACCATTCCATTGCTGGACCATCCAAGCTTCAAGCGAAGAGTCACATCAGATAAGAGTTGTCATATGCCACTTCTATATAGTGTACATGGAATTCCCTTACGTGATCTTCAGGATTTCCAGTCCCACGGGATTTTTCAAAATTTGGTATCTCGAATTCTTGTCCGAATGGGACCATCACAAATCTTCTATCAAATGGATAGGGACACAAATTCCCTTGTGATCTCATTATTTTTCCTAATTGTATGTCTAGCACTTGTTACAAGAGTAGTTTAATTTTATGTGAACAAATAATTTTGTGGATTAGGTGGTGGAATTTATGTGTTTTGGGATGGTATGGTTGCTTAGGTGATGGTGGGATGACTTGCGTATTTGGTTGCGTGTTCATGAGAGGTTGTGTAAGCTTTGTTGTGCAAGCAACGCTTGTTGGTATGCATGTGGTTGTTGTTGTGCTAAAAATGCTTCTTGTTGTTGTTGAACTATCAATGCTTATTATTGTATGTGTTGTTGCAAGGCTTGTTGATAAGCTTATTGTTGTAACAAGGCTTGTGCTTGGGCTTGTTGTGTTTGGTATTAAGCTTGAGCTTGTTGAGTGACTTGTGTAGCTTGTGCAGCCTGTGTGGCTTGTGCGGCTTGTGTGGCCTGTGCGACTTGTGTGGCTTGTTGTTGTTGCAGTAAAGCTTACGCTTGTGCTTTGGAAGCTTGTTGTATGGCTTGTTGTGCTTGTGGGTGATCCCACAATACTGGTTTACAATTTTTGGCCAAACTGGACACTAAACTAATTTTTTCTAACTAAATCTTCACTTTCGGGCGCCTATAGTGGCTAAACAATGAGGAATTTAAAGATGATGCAAACTAGTGATTTGTGACATTTTTTCTATCGATTCTAAACATATTTTTTTCAAAAATTTTGGAATCAGATTGCACTTATTTT
>VDFB02038352.1:0-25815 GCA_007258455.2 Sequoia sempervirens
ATTTAGTTGTTCTCCTTCTAGGGTTTGAGGTAGGTAGCTAGGAATATTGGAAATGACCTCTTGAGGATGCTCTTGTTTGGATTCTGGGCATGGAATTTCCAGTTTTCCTTCCTTATCCTGATGTAAGAAATATTTTTGACTTCTAAATAGGCTAATTGAAAAATATTAGGGTCCCACTAGTTGTGCCAAGAAAAGAACTATTGATCATCAAAGCTTGTGCCTCTCTAACAATCTTATGGGAAATTCAGCGAGTGGGGGACAAATTGTGTCTCATTTTCAAATACCTCCAAGGTTTTTATAGAAAGCCAGTTCTTCTTTTGGGTTTAGAGATAAGGGAGAAAGAAGAAAATGAAAAATTTAAAACATGAAAGGTGATACGCCAAAGCTTTTACAATATTTTAGACTTAGAAATATTCCTATGATTGATATAGAAGACATAAAATGCCACACCCTTCTTTGTTGGAAATAAAATGAACAACAAAGGCTAACTTCAAGCATAGTGTAGAATTTCAAATCTTTCCATAGGTAGTGTTCATTAAGGTTCGATCAATTGTAAAAAGGTCCTGAGGGTAGAGAATGATATTTCATAAAACTATAGGAACTCTATCTCCCAATATAGCATAGCACTAAAAGATAACAACTTTAAGGATAACGAAAAAGTCTAATGATAGTCCAATTTTTCCAAAATGATATTCATCAGTACAAGCATAAAGCATAGAAATCCACTATTTAAACTATGAAAATATCGCTTACAAGACATAGTGTTTCATTCATAATGAAAATAAAAAGAAAAAATACTTGAAAAAAGCCATACATGCATAGTCTCAAACTTTCCCTTAATAGTTCATGCCTGTCATTAAAACTGAAACTTTGAAACAAAAGTTGAATGCCAATCTGACAATAGTTTAAACCTTAATAGGTATAATTTTCCAAAATAAAGTAGTTCTATAACTTGCTTTCTCAAATATAGTTCACAAACCCTAAGAAAATTTAAATGAAAAGCAGTTTCTCTTTTCGGAGAAAATAACTTTCTCTTGGAAAAATCCCTTCTCTGAAAAATATCCTCTTTTTAAGAATTTCCCTTTTTTAAGAATCTCTTTTTCTAATGCTAAAGACCTTCTTTTATAATCACCAAAGAGAAAAGCACCGCCTTGCCCAGAAGTAAATATCTCTAGATGTTGCCACTTGATAGCTTACAATCTAATTTGTAAGCCCTTGGTTAGGTCTCAAAATATTTTTGCATTAACTCTCAGCTACTAAATTAATGTCCTCCAGATATTTTGAAGATAGAGAGCAATATAAAACCCAATCCTAAAAGGTGATATTTCAGCAATTAATTCTTCTAACTCAATCACATCGCTTTGCAGTACTAATTAGAAGCTCCTATCTTTAGACAAGCAAAGGGAAAGAGAAATTTTTTCACTAATCATTTTAAAAGATAAAGTCCTCCTTTGATATTTTGAGGTGACATGTCACTCAGTTAGAAACTTTTTGCTTTTCAAAATATAGTTCACAACAAATTCCCACCATCCCCGACACATTTCTAAGGCGCTCCTCTAAAAAATAACCAAGGAAAAATGTGCAGCCATCCCGTGGTGCATTCCCCATTTTCCTTACCGAACTTACCTTAAAATATGTTTTTCCTTTTGCAAGAATAAAAATTGAAAGAAAAAACTAGAAGGTTGGTAATAATAAAATTCTCTCAGATATAGATTTATGTTCTAATGTTTATAGAAGGGTTTCGTTAGTTGTGACATTGAGTTCTTCATTCATCATTCATTTCATGTTTTTTTAATTTTATTTCAAGGTTTGATTACCAAAACGTGGTTTGACCAAGGAAAACCCCCATTCACTAAAAACAAAACATTTTTCCCTCTTCATTTGTGTTTTCCAATTTAGGTGGAAGAAATCATGAATATCTCTTGAAGATAAAATTTTAAGAAGCTCTCAAAGTTGCAAAAGATGTCATAAAAGTTGTCATCTCATGAAAACATATCTACAATATTTATTTCCATCTTTTCAAACCTAAAACTTGGGGAAATTTGAAGATTTAGATCTATAACAGAGGCTCTTGAAAGTTACAAACAAACCCTAACTCAAGACCCATTCGTCCTTTGGTGAATGTGTCCCAAATTAGCTTCAAAAATTGAATTTTGGTGACTAGTAAACATCATTGTGTCCTTCTTTGATCTATGATATGATTTATGTTTTTGCTTATTTTTAATTTCAACTATCTATTCCAAGTTTTACATTTCATTTTGAATTTTATTTACTATTTTTAGTTTTTCTCCCCAAAGTGTTGCTTGATTAGGACCTGCATTCTTTCAAGAAAAAGAAAATCTATAGATTCACACTTTGACTTTATTCACCTAAGGGTCATAGGTCATTTCATTGTGTGGATCTCATTTTCTAATGAAATAGAAGGAAAATAGGTCCCTAAGTGGTATCGTATTTTGATAACCCAAACACACCATATATATTTTTCTTTCTTTTCATTTTGGTGAACTCGCGTTTGGTCATTATACTTTTTTTTTAATTTTGGAGTCCATTTTCACCCTAGATTTATATCTTGCATTCATTTTCATTGTATTGTATTGAATAGAATATCATTTACGGTTGTTTAACTTGCACTATTTTGTATCTCATTTCGGATTTCTTTTTTGAATCCCTTAAAATCTGAAAAATACAAAAAATTCAATCCTTTTACAAATCATTTACATAACATTGCACCATCATTCATATACATTTGGAAATAGAATCAAAATTGAAAATAAAATTAGGTACATCCTAGTTGGTCATTTAGTCATATTTTTTATTTTCTTTCAAGCTTAATATCACAGAAAATTCAAAACAGTAACTCACTATTTCAAACTAGAATCTAGAAACCACAAGAATTAACTTGAAAATATACAAAAATATTTTTCAAAACCCTGAGCTAGGACCCATTTTCCAAAGGGAAAATTAGTCCTTGATAAGGGTTGTTTCCTAAATTTTTGGGTATTAAAACCTTTGTTTCTATATTTTATTTTATTTTTCTCAGTTTGTAGAATTTTTGTTACTTGAAATTGATCATATTGAGATTCATTTGATAAATTTAGTGCACTATGTGAACTCAAAATTGCATTTACAAGACATCATTTTCAAGTTTTTGCATAGCATAATGAGAAAATTATCTTGTTTAGAATTAAATATTGCATATGTATATTTGCATTGCAGTTTACTTCCTAGGTTGCTTCATTGCACTTCACCTTTTGTCCATTTTGGGTGCATACTGAGTTTGTGAAACTTGTATGAGCTTTACAACTTGGCATCCTATTTCTAATACTATTTTGGGACATAGTTCAAGACTCATGTCCTCCTATGATACACCATTCACCATGGATATTGGGTTCCCCAACTCTTTGAATCATAATGTTGTCACTAGTCAACCCTCTATGGATCCTCGTATTCATATCACATTTCCAATGAATTCCCTATGAAAAATCAATGTGCATGATGTTGAAACAATGGTTTCTAATGTCCCACAAGAGAATATAAGAAGGATAGATGAAGAAATAGAGAAATTGCAAAACTTGTGATTTTTGAAAACATTGCTAGTAGTGCCATTCTTGCTTTAGATAATGTGAGGAAAATTCTTGAAAATGAATATGGAATAGAGATTGTGTGAATTCTAGCTCATATTGTTGATAAACATGTCCCTACCATGACTAGTTGTGCTCAAGCTTTAGGGTATACTCAAAGCCAAGGTGGGAATTCAATTCCTCCTTCCACAACACTTACCTTTATTCCTACATACACTAGTACTCATGTTACTACAACCATTCAACCTACTTGCAATGCTAGCACTTCCTTGGGTATTTACACTAGGAATCATTCTAGATTTGTGCATTAAAATCTCATACCTTCTCAACCATCCCCCCTCACAAATCTACAATTCACTTTCCCTCTTCATACGTACACAACACCACCTTATTCCTCTCCATCTCACAATACTAACAATGATCCAATCCTGAACAAAATTTTACAAGATGTCTCATCCCTCCAAAAAAAAATCATCACATTAGATTGAAACAAGAATGGCCAACCTTCACAATACATCAAATTCCACATATTCCTTCGAGATATTGAGAACACAAATTCCACATGGTATAGAGGTTCTTAGGTTTGAGATATATGGTGAGAAAGGAGATCCTGTTAGCCATGTTTCCACTTACATAGCCTTATATAGTGATTTCATTTTTGATGATAAACTCTTGGCTAAGGTATTCCATCGATCCTTGAAAGATGACGTTTTAGAGTGGCTTTGCTCCGTATCGAATAATTAAATTAATTTATTCAATGAGCTTATTGATGCCTTTTAGAACCACTTCCAAATTCACATGGGTCCTAAGATGACCTTAGTTGATTTGATGGCATGTAAACAAAAGGATGATGAAAAGGTCAATTATTTCATAGCATGATACCAAGTGCTTTATTCACAAATAAACATTAATATCCCTCATTATAACCTTAAAAGAATTTTTATTTCTAATTAGGAAGATAAAATACAAGCTAAGCTTGAAATATTGATATTTCCTTCCTTTACATAGTTGTGAACAACCTTACGTGATCTTATAAAAATTTGGTTAGCATTTGTGAAGTGAAATCCCTCTAACCATCTAAAAAAATCCAAATTCACACCTCAAACTAAATTTCAAGAAAAAAAAGGGCTTTCTCAAACTTAATTCCCCTCAATCAAATAAAAATTTTGATACACGTAAGTGGATGCTATAAAGATGAAAAAACCATATGCCCTTGCGGATAGAAATAGAAAATTTACACCACTAGCTGATACCCTTCATAATATCATGTTGCAACTCTTAGAAAATAATTTAATTTCCCTACCTCTTGTTAGAGATCCTAATGCTACTAAGCATTTACCTTAAAACTATAGACCAAATTCCTATTTCCATTTGCATTAATAAAATGGACATGATATGAAACATTGTAAGCATCTTAAACATCTTGTACAAGACCTCATTGATTCTAATCATATTGAAATTGGAGGTGCTGATGATCAAGGTAATAAATTTGTAGCTCCTTCTAATCAAAATTTGGAAATCTTTACCAATCCTATGCCAAATCATAATATTTCATTTGTCAAAGCTAGTGAAACAAATAATTATGTGATGAATTTTGATACAAATGATGTAAACATGAAATAAAATGAGACCAAACTTCTGGATGGTTTGGTTGGAATTATTGATGCTAAACCTTGTAAGGGCCTAACTAAGATTCTTCTTGACCTTTCTTTATCACAAGAAATACTTAAACATGCACTAGATGATCCTCTTTACATAGCTGGAAGAGTCAATGATAAGAGTCCTAATAATGGGATATTAATTGAACATCTGTGTAGAGAATGTAATCACTGAGAATTCCCTTTTTTCCATGAGCTTTATCAAGATATATATGAAATATTGAAAGAATGGATCAAAATGCATAATGGTTTTTCTTGCCCATTAATTGGTTTGATAAATCTACATGATCTAAAAGTTGGACTGAAGAACTAAATGTCTCATTTGCTATCATCCTAACTTTGAATCAATTTCATGTGAAGTTAGGCTATCCATGGCTTCGCTTTATGAATATTGTCCTATTAGTTTCGTATAAATGTTTAAAGTTTCCCTTTGGCAATGAAATATTTACCATGCATCATAATAGCTTTAATCCTTTGTCTTCCCATGGGAACACTTCATTAGATTTCTTTTGTCCCAAGCCTATTGAACATATTCGACCCCTTGAAGACTTATTTTTCAAATATTATCAAAAGTTAAGAAAAATTGCATAGCAAAATTAGCCCTTATCAATATGCCACAACCCATGATAGAGCCTACTGTCCTTGATGAAACCATGATTAAACAAAAAATTACTTTCACATAACAAAGACTAGCCTATGATAAATCATATACCTATTTCATATAAGATACCATGATATAATAAAAAAATCCCATTGTGCCTTCTAAAGTCAAACAAGTTTACAAAGCTAAAGAGAAAGTGGTTGAACCACCTCCCATGGTTCCTTATGTTCCTTCCTTAAGGGAAGAAAAGAAACTTATGGTTGATATACCTACTCCTACATAGTCACAACTTGAAATTGAATGTAAAGAAACCAAAATGATGCAAAGTGTAGGTGTAGATGTCATCATACTACTCATTTGTTACAAGAAAAAGAAGAAAAGAACAACACAAAAATTTAAAATCCAAACTTATCTCAAGCAAGGAATGATGCCTTTCAACCTTCACCACAACATAAATGACAACCTTCTATGGATATTATCATTAAACCTCCTATTGTGATTAAATTGGATGATGATAATGAAATTGAAAATATTGATGAATAAGTTCATAATGTGTTGAATTCATTGTTTTCATATTCTATGAGCTTAAACGATGATCCTTATAATAAGAGTTTTAAAATTGGTGCATCTCCTAGTTTGACACTTGATGTTGTCCCTTTGGCTAGTTGTCTTCCTTCCACATATACTGATTAAGATTGGGATGCGGATGACCTGCTATATGTTGACTTGCATGTTTTGTTACATGTTGTGCTAGTACTTTTTTAACTTTACCTAGTTAGGTGAAAATTATTGAAATGAATGTACTTGTGGTTTATGTGTTTTGGAAATATGAAGAAGAAATGTTGATTCATTAATTGATTTTATGAAATGATTTGATTATGAAAATAAACGATTCAAAATGATATATTTTTTTCAGCTACTACCATTGCAAGGTGTAAGTTGGATGTAAGAATTGAATCAATTCTCCTAAAGAGAGGGGAAGTATCACTCACTGAGAAGAAATTAGTTTGGTAACCTTTGATAAAAGACCTAAATTTATTTTTCATACACACACTTCTAGTTTTGTCAAGTACAGACAAATGTTGGGCACTAGTAAGTTAGCTTTAGTCATTCTTTCATTTATATTTGTAACTGTTCTTGTTTAGGAGTCTAAGTGATTAGTTTCTTTGATTTATGAGAGTTCTTCTTTGTGTGTTTATAATCGATTGATGAAACATATGTGCATAATATGTATATATATATGTATATGCATGTGTCAACAAGAAGCTCATACACATGAGTAAATACATGCATACAAATACATAGATAGATATATGTATGCATCCTCATATACAGATTTACCCATACATATGGGAATGTTATTCGAACATAGTGACATATACCTATATATATGCCATGTATATATTTCGATCGATAAGACAATAATTATATGTGTTTTAATATAAGAGTTATATATATATATATTTATGTATATGTATTTAAATAAGAAAATACATATGCAGCTATATATATACATATATGCATATGCCTATGTTAATATGTATTTGATTATCGAGTTATGTGTTATGTAAACTTGTGAATCATGATAAATATATTTATATAGAAATATATATATATATATATATATATATATATTAACATATATATGAACTAAAGGAAATAGGAGTTCTGCCTTTTAGGAGATGGAACTAGGGGGCCTATTTCACTCTTAGTTAATTAGGAAAACATAAAGAATAAAACCCAATTGATTCAATTGAGGGAAAGGAAACAGACAAAGGGGGTAATGTGGTGTGTGGGTTTCTTTAGGTGTGATTAAAAGGGGGTTCACCACTAAGAAAATTATTAGAAAGAAGGAAATGAAAAAAATATGCAAATATAGCTACGTGACCTAGAAAAAGGAACTTAAAATCAAAATAATAAATTAAGGATAAACAAGGAGCACCTATAAGAATGGATATGTCCAAAATAAGGTTGGAAAATATAAAATTTTACTTTTTGAAGTTCATTGGGACTCATATGCCAAGCTAGGTGATTTTGTCCTCCTATTGGAATCTAGCTAGAATCTAGAATCTTTTGCTAGCAAATCAGGATCTACACAAAATCTCCCAAAAAGAGATTTACTAGAACTCATACATGCAAGGTGGAATTTTAGTCCTAGTATTAGGATTTTTTTACAGTTTTGTATCCTCGAGTGATCTTTGGTAGCTTTCATCTAGTTTGATCTCCAAGTTAAAAAATTTTGAATTCCGATCTATAGGTGAGTTGCTGTGAATATGCCAACTTCTTGACAACTTTGAAAAATTTCTTCCTATCTTGCAACTTCATCGTCAAAGGATCTTCAATCTCAAAATCACCTAGATCTGTAATCACATATGAAGAGGGAAATTTGTTTGTGTGTTGTGGAATAGAGGTTTTCCTTGGTCAAACCTTGTTTTGGTAATCAAACCTTGAAATGAAAAGAAATAGAATTAAAGAATGATGAATGAAAAATATGCAGTGTTGCAACTCCCAAACCCTTGAAATAAAGGCTACAAACTTATGTGAAATGGCTCCAATGTATGTGGATCTTGGATTTTTATCTTGATATTAGATAATGTCCTTGAATGCTTGCTTGAATCATGAAAACATACATCACAAATGTTAGCTCAAAAAAGCACATGATGCATGAAGACTTTGACATGATGCTTGGATCCAGAATGCTACTCAAAATTATTGATAATAATATTTTGAATGCTCTTAGATCTCTTGCTTAATATACTTGAATTTTCTAAGATTATTGAACTCTTGAAATTGCTAGATGAAAAATAAGTGAAATAACCTTGTATTTGTACTTGATTCTGCTAAATTTCTCAAAATTACAACACTACAAGCCATTAGATCTAGGATAATTAAATCCCATCAAGAATTTGGTTTGAAATAGGTCTTGGTTAATGAAACAATCTTACATAATTTAGGGCATATGAGTCCTAGTGTCTTAAACATGAGGCACACACTCCAAGAAATGTTATGTTCAAGGCAATGTTTGAAATCAGGCTTTGAGACCTAGGTGGGACCCATATTCCCAAGGTGGCACAACAGTCCTAGATCACTAGATCTAGAGCACACAACCTCAAACATTGAATCATGATCTGTCATTTATTAAATGCCAGTATTATCCTTAGAAAATGCATGAAATAAGGCTTATGGATGCAAAATAGGACCAAATAAGGAATAAAGAAGTCCAATTTTAACTAGGAGGGCCCCAAAATGTGTGCAAATGTAAAGGCATAATTTTTTTTGCATCACATTTAGCCCCCACTTTAGTGAGAGGATTAACTTGCTTCAAACTCACATTAAAGTAGACAAACTCCCATCAAGAGGGGTTGAAGTGTACCAGTGTTGGTAAGATAGGACAACAATAAACAAGAGGGATGGTCAAGCCCCCAAGATTTAGATCCTATTGAAAAAAAACATAGGCACAAAAGAATACACATGAGAATTATGTATGAAGCAACAAGATAGAAGCATACATTTCCAAATACATAAAGAAGAAAGAAAAAGAAAAAGAGGGTGGATCAAGCCTCGACTATTTTTCCAACATGATGTGGATTCGATCTAAGATATTTATCCAAAAAAAAATATAGGTGGAACACGATATCCACCATGTAAAAAAAATGCATGCTCACAAGGTCTAGTGGAACCTTAAGCCATCAACTAGGTGAGGCTCCAAAAAGGTGAGACACATATGCATGCAACCAATATGCACTCACACACACAAGCATGTAGCTATTCAAAAGTCATGCCTATGTTTGGCTCCCATATGCTAGCCATACAGAGGGGTGGATCAAGCCTCTACCATTTTTCCAACGTGATGTGGATTAGATATAAGCTATTTTTAAAAAAAAGAGGTTTACAAGTGGAATGCAATGTTCACTATGCAAACAAAGCACACACTCAAAAGGGCTAATGGAACTTCAAGCTATCCACTGGGTGAGACCCCAAACAAACATACACACACAGTTGGTATGCACTTACACAAACAAGTAGGTGGTTATGGGAAAGTCATGCCGAAGTTTGGCTCCCATACGCTAACCATACCGAAGCTATACCTCTTGTAGAACCAATATCCTAGCACCTACAAAACAAAACAAACAAACACATTAGAATATTCAAATGCAATCCAAGATCAAATTTTCCCATAAAATCCACTAACAATACTCAAAATAGGAATAAAAACAAGAACACAATGAAAAAACAAGGAGATAAATCAAATCCTATTGAAAACATGCAAACTCTTGATCTTATGGGGGATTTGGTGCCATTTTGATGTGGAAATTGACCCTTTCCCAACTCCTATGCAAGCTTTTGATGATTGGGATATGAATGATCCACTTGGTGATTGCTTCAAATGAACTCCATGGATAAAACCTACAATAATCTAGCTATGCCTTCATGAAATTGATTAAAATGCTAATGCTTTAAGATGAAATTGAGTATAGTAAGTTTGCTCAAATTGTGGATGCTCAAATGAGTAGATAAACCTCTTATTTATAGAAAGACAAGATGGAGAAATGCCCAAAAGGGACTAACTTTCAACCAATGGCCAAATTCCACTTGTCAAGATGTGAATGGGCCAAGGATGTGCACATTTTGATGAATGTGCCCATAAATGCAATTAGGTGGAATTTAAAAATAATGAAATGACATGGAAGAGGGAAAAAGAATGTCTTAAATGCCACTTGGCTCAATGCAAAAGATGAAATAAATATATTGTTGGAAGGACAAAGTCCACTTGGAAGGATTTAAAATTTGGAAGAATATTCCCCTATTATGCCATGTTGAGAGAAAATAGGGATTTAATAAGTGAATTAAATCTATTTTCATGTGCAAGTAGCAAAAGCTAGAGGATGGGACATGGATTAGAATTAAATTAATCAAGGGTTAATTGATTTAATGAGGGATTAGATGATGTAACAATTTTGACTTAGATTTATGGGTTGATTCAAATCAAAATATGAGAAGAATGTGATTTTAGAGATAGTTAAATAAATATTTTGTTTTATTTAACTAAAGGGGATGATTGTTCAGATTAAATTAAACAAGGTTTAATTTATTTAATTTAATAGATAGACTTTAGAAATTAATTAAATAAAATTTATTTATTTAATTAAATAAATAAATAGGGTTAATTAGATCAGATTGATTGATTTAATTAATGAGAGATAATGAATTAATCAGATAAATTATTATTTATTTAATTAAGGGACAAAGAGTGATGATAAGCTGAGAAGGTGATTTAAGACAAAACAGTGTTAGTTAATCAAGATTAGGTGTGTAATGCCAATGGGTACATTTTACATGTCTACACCTCCTAATAACTTTGATAAGGTGTCATATAACATGAATGATAGGATTCATGAGGCAAGAAAAACTTCATATACTAAGACCCATGAACAAACAGGATGTCCCCACATACAAGCAAAGTGTGTTATGCAAGGTGGCCATATAATAGATATTTCAAATGCAAAGTAGTTTAAGGTATTGCTCAAACGAGTTTTTCTTAGTTCACGTAAGGTCATAATCAAGGGAACATTGCACCTAATGTCTCCAAGAGAGGACAAATCTAAAAATAGAAGATTCACAACTTAGGGGATGTAGTGTGTAACATCAATCCAATGAGAGGAATATAACATGATAAGAGAGATCACACTCTTGAAGAAAATCACCCCTAATGTAACCACAAAGTGAAAGATGGATCACATGAAGTAAGAAGACTACACAATGAAACATGATTTTCAAAAGAATAATGCCAATGTATGCCCCTAATTTTAAAAAATACTAAACACCATGCTTTGAGAAATTACTTTAAACTATAAAATGATAAATGCTAACAATAGAGAAGAAATGAGAGCTTATTTGGAAATCCTTATGCCAAGTCATATATTTCCAAATGAAGCTATGTCATGATAAGGGATTGCCCCTAAAATTAAATCCAAAAATCACATAAGGGATCCATAGATTTGGGGTCAATCATGTCTTTGCTACATAGTTTTTTATAGAGTATGAAATTATCATCATTCCCTAAATACTCATGGAAAAAGAAGAATGACACAAAGAGAGCGAAAATAAAGAAAAGGTTTTGGTTCAACCTGGAGGAGACCTAAATGTCTCAACTCCTTATGTCATCCCCAAAAGGAAAAAATAAGAAAAGAAAAAGATAAAGGAGAATATTTTGGGTCAACATGGAAGATACCTAAATGCCTTGACACCTTGTGTCATCCACAAAAGGAAAACATAAGAAAAAGAGAAGATAAAGGTTTATGACATATACAAGAATGCAAATACAAATAGAGGATTGTCACCAAGAGAAAGAGATACATTGAAGAATGGTATAAAGAGATCACATTACACACATGCAATCATATTCGTAATGTTAAAAAAGAAAACAAAGGAAACACTAGTAAAGCACGTGTGAGTCAACCTATAGTAGGTCATCCACATCTAAATCTTGTTCATCGTATATGAAAGGTGGACAGCTGGCTAAAGGGAGAACATCAAATGCCAAAAATAGGACAAGGCTATCTAATTCTTTCCCCCACTATGTGCAAGACAATAATGAGTTGAGGTGGGTGATGGGAAATATCTCCTTGCATTTTGAAATGATTTTCAATGAATTGAAATCTTTTAATAGTGATAATATTATGATCCTACAACTATTACATGGAAAAGAGAGGAATGCATGCCATGCAACCACTTGATAACAATCACCATCATCAAAGTGAAGATTACTCAATATAAATTTTAATGCATGACACTCATCAGTGAGGTGCCTAAGAGTTCTATGATATGTGCAATAAGTCATGTTTTTCTTAGGTAGGTTGCTTTTACTACAAGGTGTAAATTTAGTCCAACCTTTTCAAAGGAGTTTCTCCAAATTTTGTTCAATTTTTGTTTGAGTATGTAGGAATGGTAACTATTTTATGTTTGTCAGGATTTCATTGCTTGTTAGATTCACCAATTTATTGAGTTAAATATTGAGGAGGAGGACCTAAGATGATCCTATCATCCTTATCATTGTTATGAGGAATTGGTTTTTATTTGGGAAAGATGACACTTATGTTGGGAGAAGGATCTTGATATCCTACTCCTTTGGTATCTTCAGCTGGTATTTATTCTAAGAATTGATGAATTTCATGTTCACTTGTTATGTCACATCCTTGTCTGCTTAAGATAATGAATACTCTTCCATATGTCTCTTCTTGGTTGATTGATGTGTTGGCTACTTTGTTAATATAGGATGGAACTTGAATATTTTCTTGGTTAGAGGTGCTAGATTCACCTATTGTAGGGAGCTTAGGTTTAGTTTGCATCTCAATTTCAAGATGTAAAATACCAAACATCTCAAGTTGTGTTGGGTTTTTAATGGATGGATAAAATGATGTATTAGTCTCAAGGTTGTTAAGGCAATTGGTTATGAAGTTGTTCATGCTATCATCATCTTCTCCAATGATGTAAACTTCATGAAGAGGACATGCATTAGGAGTTTTTTGAGAATGAATGAGTTTAATTTCATTAGGATCATTTCCAAAAACATAGCTTGACACATCCAATAATGATTCCAAGGACATCCAAAATTTACCAAAGCATATATTCTTGATGAAATTCAATGAAATTTTTAGATTCTAAATAAGGTAATTCACTAATTACCCTATGCAACAATCTAAAAAATGAAATGTTGCAAATGTAATTTTTAAATTAGGAAAGTCACTAAATGAACCCAATTAAGCTAGATCTAATGAAATGAATGAAACATGAATTTGACATACTAAAAAAAAAATTTGATAGCATCAAACAAATGCACAAAAATGAAGTTTTAAATGTTATAAAATGTAGATTTAGGTCTAATGTAGGAATAAATCACCTAGATGGGTGAATGAGTCTGAGTTATGGTTTTTGAAATGTTCAAATACTAAAAAATATACAACACAAAATTCCTAGAAATCTAGAAAAACCACCTGTACAAAGACTAAATCGCCCAAGTGGATGAATGAGTCCCAAATGAGGGTTTTTAAACCAAATTCAACAAAAAATTTAGTTGATTTTAAGGTTTCTATATTTTATGTTCAAATGATTATTTTAAATTATATTTTTCCAATAAAATTCAATGATGTAAGATACAAAATGCAAATTTTATGCACTTTTCCACTAATGCAAGATTTAGGAGTCGTAAATGCGTCGTAAATGCAAAATAATGCAAGATTTAATGCAAACTTAACCTAGATCTAGGACTACAATGGTCTCCAAATAAAAAATACAAGTGTCCAAAGGTTGGGTACCAAAATGAACTAAAGGAAATAGGTGTTCCACATTTTAGGAGATGGAACTAGGGAGGCCTATTTAACTCTTAGTTCATTAGGAAACCCTAGAGACTTCAACCAAATTGATTTAATTGAGTGAAAGGACACACACAAAGGAGGAAAGATGGTGTGTTGGTTTCCTTAGGTGGGATTAAAAGGGGGTTCACCACTAATAAAATTTACAGAAAGAAGGAAATGAAAGAAATTAGAAAATCTAGTTATGTGACCTAGAAAATGGAACTTAAAATCGAAATAATAAATTGAGGATAAACAGAGGAGAACCTATAAGAATGGAGATTTCTAAAATAAGGTTTTAAAGTCTAAAATTCTACTTTTCAAGGTGCATTGGGACTCATACACTAGGATGGGTGATTTTTTCCTACTATTGGAATCTAGGAAAAATCTAGAATCTTTTGGTGACAAATCGGGATCTACCAAAATTTCTAAAAATAGGTACACTAGGAATCATATGGTGAAGGTGCAAATTTAGTCCCAATATTAAGGATTTTTTTAAAATTCTTAATCATTGATTGATCTTTTGTAGCTTCCGTCTTATGCGATCTCCAAGTCTAAAAAGTCTAAATTCTGAGCTATAGGTGAGTTTCCATGAAGACAACAACTTCTTGACAAATTTGAAAAATTTCTTCCAATCTTCCAACTTCATCTTTATAGGATCTTCAATCTCTAAATCACTTAGATCTACAATCATACATGAAGAGGAAATTTTTTGTTGTGTTAGGGAATAGGGGTTTTCCTTGGTGAAACCCTGTTTTGGTAATCAAACCTTAAAATAAAATGAAATAGAATGAAGGAATGATGAATGAACAATATGCAATGTTGTAGCTCACCAAACCATTGAAATAAAGGCTGAAAAGTTTTGTGAAATCACTCCAACAGATGTTGATCTTCACTCTTGATCTTGATATGAGATAATGTCTTTGAATGCTTGCTTGAATCATGAAAACATACATCACAAATGTTAGCGAAAAAAACACATGATGCATGACGAATTTCACATGATTATTGAATATTGAATGTTGCTCCAAATTCTTGATAATCAACTCTTGAATGCTCTTATATTTATTTCTTAAGATGCTTGAATTTGCTACGATGCTTGAACTCTTGAAATTGCTAGATGAAAATTAAGTGAAATAACCTTGTATTTATACTTAATTATTCAAGAATTTTATAAATTACAACACTAAAAGCTGACATCAAATCTAGGAGAATAAAATCCCACATAAATTTGAATTAATTTTGATTTTGGACCACAAGGGACTCATTTGTCGAAGGTGGCAAATGAGTCCCACTAGGCTTAATTTTTGGGATCATTTTCTAAGAATGCTTAAAAATGTGTGAAATCAAGTTTTGGACCAAAAGATCTAGGTGGGACCCATTTTCCCAAGGTGGAAAATGTGTCCAAAGTCACTAAATTTGGGCCATTCAAAAATTGAAACACCTATATTATGATTGTCTAATGATTGTGGTCAGGATTATTCTTGAAAAGGTAAAATAAATGAGGCTTGCAAATGCAAAATAGGGCCAATTAAAGCATAACAAATCCCAATTATTAATGACATTCGTAGAAAAGTGTGAAAGTGTGTTACAACACTTTAAAACATTCCAAATAAGGAAATATTAAGGTTTATTTTGATTAAATATAGGCTCATTAGGTTTAGTTGATTGATAAAACCTTAGAAATGTGTGAAATTGTGTTACAACACTTCTCAAAACTTTAGCAAGGTACCATTTAAATTCATTAGTTCACAAGGGTCCAGGGCCTAATGTGAATGTGTCAACCACATTACAACACTAAATCAATGCAACATTAAGCCTAACTCACAAGGAGGGCCCAAACAAGCTAGGAAAAGTAGAAGGGATACTTTTTATGTGACTACAAGTTTCATAGTTGTGTGGGTGGTTGCAGTTAGTCCAAGGTTGGTGGAAAACTGCTTGAGTGATGCTTCTCCTTATTAGTTGGTGAACAAGATTTGCAAGGAGGATATTCTAGGACTATTTATATTTCTTATGCTAGAAAGCTCCATGAAGCCTTGTTTTTGTATTTTGCATCCATTCTGACAAAAATATTGTCAAGGTGAAATGATTGCATGTTACCATGTTTTATGTAATAATTAATTGTAAGATGTAATATTTTGATAATAATGCAATGGAATTTTTTTGAAAATTTATTATTTCAAATATCCATGTTATATTTGTAGCTTTGAAAGAAAAAAATTGTTTCTATTAATGTATAGATGCTTATTAATTTTACTTGAGGTTAAAGTCTAGGAATGGTACTATGTTTAACATTAGTTATGCTATACATGGTATCAGAGCTACTAGGTTCAGCTATAGAACCTATATGATCCCTATGTTTTCCCTTCCAACACTACGAGTCTAATGTTTGGAAAAAAATTGTGCCAAGATGGTGCATCTCAAGTTAATTGCAAGAAAATCAATGATAAAAAATAAGTGCTATCTATAGGCCAAGAAGGAAAAATAAGCGCTTGTTTGTACTATTAAGGGAACCAAGTATGAAAATTCCATACGGCTAAATGATACCAAGAAAATCAGTCATGCTCTATCATGAATTTTTCAAGAGAAGAGAAGAATGAGAGATGAATCAAATTTTAACCATTTACCATTTGTCTCTCTCGCCAGATCTGAATCAATATCACTTTCCAAGGACATGCCCTCAGAATGTAGTGTTACTGTAGCATTGATATTTAGGAATCCTAGAGTATAGTTCCTTTCATTGAAGTAATAGTGTTAGCCTCTAGTAATGAATTAAAGGGATATGTTCCCCAAAATTATGTATCAAAAGATAAGTGTGAAGGATACTATCCTTTTTGGGATAGAGAAGAGAAAATAAGAGATGAGCAAAAATTTGAGGGGTATACCCCATTGAGCTATGTATCTGAGATTGAATCTAAAGGATTCTCTCCTCTTGACTATTTTAATAGTCAGTATATGTAAATAAAGTATATTGAAATCCTTATAAATAAATGAAAGAAAATGGTTATTTTATTATCAATATTTAAGTATGGAAACCTCAATGAAATTTATTTATGAATTTTTTCTCTTTTAAAATGTTTTCCTATAAATTTAGTAAACCATTATAGGATCTAATTCAAGATGAACCTCCAAGTGTAACTATATGCAAAACAATTTTTAGGAGAAGAAATAATCCTAGAGAAAGCCAAGAGGTGGGACAAGGTCTAGATAATGTTGAAGCCAAGTTGGATTGACTTTTGGAAATCATGAATGAAAATAATTCAAGGATAGGAAATCTTTAGAAAGAGGTGAGGGGAAAATAAGTTGAGGATGATGAAGAATTTCTCTCAATGAAGAAAATGAGGAAGTTCCCAACAATGAGGTAGGAGGGGAAGATTTCAGAAACCATACTAAATCTAGAGATCTAGAAAGGGTTAGAACTCAAACATATTCTAAAGGAACCAAGAGAAAGTGTATGGAAACTAAATTATCTAGGGATATACGTAAAATTATTCCTTGTAAATTTAGGGGAAGAACCAGCGGAGAGGAAGTTAAGGCTTGGCTAATTCAAATGGAAAAGTTGTTTTTTTCCTAAAATAATCATTTTTAGAAAAAGTGAAGATTTAAGTCTTGAGAGGCTCCATAATAAGTGTTTTAATTGAAAAAGGATAGATAAGACCCCCTTAGATCAAACCCCCTTAGATAGAACCACTCTACTATTAAATCATACCCATAATGGAGTCTCCTTCACACCTATCAAAATACTGGAAAAAAAATGAATTCTTCTTTATCTTTTAAGGGATTAAATAATGTAATTTAAAAATTATATTTTGTAAGATTGTGGTCCTTGAAATGAGCTTTCCAACAAGTATGGTTTTGATATATTTTCATTTCATCATGTATTTAATTTTTTATTTTTACTAAACATAGGTTTCTCTTTAAACATCTTTGTTGTGAAGAGGTGGAAAAATAGTAAACCATTGTAAAAAAATAAAATAAAAATCCTTTCCCTAGGGATTGATGTCCTTGTTTCACCCCCAAAAAAATTGCATTTTGATTTATGCATAACAAGTTAGGTTCCATAAATGCAATTCTAGGAGACATTTGGTGAGCAGGAGCTTAGGTGGGAGGGATTTTTTTAATTCTAAGGGTGTGTTGGAGGAGGAGGGAGTATCAGATGAGGATGATGTCCTAGATGCGGGTGCAATGGTCCCTATTTGTAGGGTGCTAGCATTTGGTGAGCTGTTAGAGATCCTTCTTTGTGGCCGGGGGTCTCCATTGGAGGTCCTTATCTATGGCTAGGGGTCTCGCCTATTGTTTGGGGATGGGGGTCGTTGGCTTAGCATTCCATGGTGGCTTTTTGGAGTGGTTGAAGCAGCACTCTCTGATGCTATGTATTGAAGGGTTTTCTGTGTGGAGGGCTCTAAATTTAATGTTGTTCTCATTGATTCTTGGTTGGAAGCTCTCATTTTTTCTTTTTACTTTGGCTTTCTGGAGGTGTTGTCCTCTTTTCCAATCCCTATTCTTTTGGTTGGGGGTGTGGTGTGTGGCTACAATGAGGATTTTCTCTTGAGGTGTCATTTTTTCTCTATTGCTATTTTTTCTTTGGCTTTGTCTTTGGTGGATAGATTCCTATTGTTCTTGCTCTCTCTGTGTTGCGTTGGTTCTATTTCTGGATACTTCATTGCTTATACCTTGAGGAATGCAAGCCGATTGTCTCTTTCTTTGGCTAAGGACTCCTGTTTGGTGTTTGCCACTTGGAACATTCTATTTCCTGGATAGTCTACAATCCTTTTTATGTGCTCTTTGGAAAAGCTGGCTATTGTGGTGTGGAAGGCTTTCCTGGCTTTCGTGCCTAGAGGGATCTTTCAGGCAGAGATTCTCCTTGGTGGTAGTGTTGGGGATTTCCTCCATCATAGCTATTTTCATGTTAGGAGTCTAAGGGTGGATTTCAGGGCTCTCCTCTCTGGTCTTTGGTGGAGAAGTGGCTTGGATTCTGGTGTTGTTCTTCTTGGGCTCTCTTTTAGAGCTATTAGAGATTTTGGGTACCAATTGTGGGTACTCTCTATGGAGGAAAGGGTTTCTGATGATGAATTTTTAGTGGTGCTTGTTGGGAGGAAGGTTTATGTTATTCTTGGGCTCTATATCAAAGATTTTGGATACCCTTTGTGGTTGTCTTGGATATTTTTTGGGGGGTTTTCTTCTTCTTTTGGCTCCAGGATCTCTCTTGGAGGAGTTCTCTATTTTTCAGTCTGACTTGGATGTTGAGTGGTGTTTTAAGCTAGTGGAGTGGAACGCCCTTCCCTCTTCCTCCCTTGGAGAAACCTGTTGGTTTGGGTGGGATGTCTCTCTTGGAGCTCGTGCATGCTCAACCAAAGGATGGTGTGGCTCCCCATTCTTCTAGAGCTCTGACTCTCTTCAAATTTTTGTGCACTATGTCTTATGTTGAGGTGAAGACAACTCTTGTTAGTCAGGATTCATTTCCTATTGAGTTGGAGGTGGGTGTGTTGGATATGGATGGGTGTCCCTTTTTCTAGTTTCCTTTGGTAGTGTTCCTATTGAGGTGGAAGTGTCTCCTATTGAGGTGGAGGAAGAGGTTGTTGGAGAGGTGTGCTCTTGGTATTTTGGGTTTTCATAGTATCCTCTCCAATAGAGGGGAGATCATTCCTCTTGAGGTGGATTTAAAGTTGGTTTGTGGTGCACTTGGGAGCTTCAAGGGGTATATCTCCTCTTGTATGATGCTATTTTGATTAGGTGGGTGGGGTTAATGGTGGTCTTTACCACTAATTTTCCTTTTCTTTTGTTGGGTTATGGTCTATTGTTTCTGAGTAAATGGTTGGTTGCTGCTATGTTCATTTATTGCCTGATTGTTTTAGGTGGATTTTCACAATCAAAACTTGGGTGGGGTTTTTGGTCCCAGATAAAACCAGGTTGTATCTTGGCTTTGAGCCCATGCTTGTGTGTCTTTTGTAGCTTATGATGTTTTGATTATCTGGTAGTGGCTACTATTGGGCTGTTGGTGGTATGCAAGTTATCATTTTTTGCAACTTGTTATTGTTGGGATAATTCATGCTTACTATTTTTTTCTTGAGTTTCAGTTCTCTTCCTTTGTAAAGGGTTCTGGGCCCCTTCAAAACCTATTTTTTACCCATAATCAAAATAAGTTAGGTTGTATGACACAAACAAATGTCCAAATTATAGTTTTATTGACTTCAAAAATTAATTTAAAAAATAATATGCAACAAAAAATGATGAAAAAATATCCTTTCCCTAGATATTGATTTTGAGAATCTATATTTCAAAAATTAGAAATTAAACCTTTATAGAAAAAAGGTTATGTTGTACGATACAATAGTTACTTTCTAAAAGCATTGTTTTCTATTTAAAACTAGTTATTAAAGGAGATGTTGAAAGATTAAAGATTTATTTTGAAAATTTTGAAAATAAATATATTTAGAATCTAAACACAAACTTCCACAAATCACTAGTTGACATCATCTTCAAACTCTTAACTTTTCAATTGCTATAGGTCTTAGAAGATGAAGATTTAGTTAAAAATATTGATATAAATGTTCATCTTAGGAAAAAAAATGAAATATAGTATTCTGATTTCACCCTTCGAGATAAGGAACTAGTCAAAAATCACTAGAGCTATGCGGAGAGCACTCCAGTTAGTTGCAGAAGCATCAAACTAGTGGATGAACAAGAAGATGGAAATTGGAATCAATTCCTTAAAAACTACATGGAATGAGTTTGTTGATATTTTTCAAAAGAGGTGGTTACCCCTATGTGAATAAAATTTGGGAGTTAGAATATTCAATTCAAACCACACAATTGATGCAACATTTTATATTAAGGAAATCAAATTTACAAATACAAATGATAAAGTGATTCTTCAAAGACATTCCATCATCCTCTATTCTTAAGGATCCTATATTAGTGCTCTTAGATTTTAGGCATGCACTAGACTACTAGGATAACACCTAAGAAATGAGAAGCCATTAAATGAAATTACAGGAACCTATTCCTACATCTACATGATTGATGAATTTGATGGATGATATGCTAAATGACGTGTTGAATGATAAGATGTTGTATACAAAATGATGTGAAATGATGCAATGATAAAATGCTAAGACAATGGATATGTTATGGGAATGTTGTATTGATAATGCAAAAAATTAAGTTCCTAGAAATGAAATTTCCATTATAACACTACTTGAAATCAAATGCTAAATTCTAAGCTAAAATGACAAAGCTAAGCTCACTAATGCTAAAAGTATTTCTGCAAAGTAAATTTATGCTATGCTTTCTATATGAGAAGTTTTAAATGAGCCTCTATTTATATATTTCACCAAGGTATCAAGTGATGTGGCAGCAATGGACAATCAGGATCTAGTCTGGAGAGATCAATGGTGAGAAGCGAAGAGGTTAGATAGAATCAGGGAAGTTGCTCCCTTTATTAAAACAAGCTTGTCAAGTGTAGAAGGGAATAAATGTAAAAAATAAGCCATGTGTCTCTAAGGTTGTTAAAATTGTTGAGGATAAATGCCCATTTATAAATTAGAAATAATTAATTTCATGTGACACATGGTAAGGTGGAAGATGAGGTGGAAGGAAGTTAGAAAATATGGAGAAATGTGACTAAATTCCAATTTTAAAATTCCAATTTAGTTGGAGGAAATTAATCAAATAAAAAAAATTAATTAAATTTGTTTATTTAATTAAATCACGAAGAAAGTGGTTTAGATAGGAAGAATTAAGAAATATGAAAGTTATATAAATAAATTTTGCAATTTATTTATAAGTAGAGGAAATAAAGATTTTATTAATTAAATAACTAGTATTTAATTAATTTTCTCTTGACCAATTTTAGATGTATACATTTTTCCCCTCTTTGAAGTGATGTGTTTACACATTGCTTCAAAGAAAAAAATTTCCAGTGCTGATAAAATTTTGATAATGCCCTAGCCGGTGACTTTTAGGAGATAACGAATGTATACCCCCTGAGGAGATAAATTGGGGAATTTTTTATTTTTAAATTTTTTTTTGAAATTTTTGAAATTTTTGATGATTTGGATGATGATTTTATGATTTCATGATGTTCTAGTGATTTATCTCCCGATATAGAAGAAATAACCAGTAACTTGATTAATTGATCCTTGAAAAATTAAAATATCCCATCATAAATTTCATTTTAATTACCCCTTTTAATAGGCAAAGAAAGGTGAAAATGAAACTCATTTGTGCACTTTTGATTTTGAAATTTTGGAGAGAGAAACTTGAGAAATTTAGCCAAAAATGGTGATCCCCTATAAGACTCATCGATTTGAGCATGTGCAATGACATAACCAGCCAATGACATATGGACCTCTGGTATGAATTTTGAAAACCTTCTTTGTGAATTTTTGAATTGTTTTTCCCACATTTTTAATTTTGAAATTTGATGTTCTTCACATTTTAGTGCATTGGATAGGTATTTTAGCGCATAAATTTAGGGATTTAGCTCATCCCATTCCCAATATAGTGCATTAGAGATCTATAATGGCACATTTGCATTTAGTGCATGGGAACAATGTTCTAGCACATTCAGTAGTTAGGTAGCACATCTAATGAAGTCACACATAGGTCTAGTGTTGTGGCACATATGCCAAAAGAAGTGGCACATAAATTTTTATGGCACATTGAATTGATTCACCAATGCATTGAGGTCATTCTCTAGTGTAGTGAGTCAAGTGGTGCATTGATAGACTGTATTGGTGCATAGAGATAATTTTGTGGGACATCTATCTTTTTAGTGAAATGAAGCACTGTAGTAGTGCATCTAGGACAAAATTAAAGATTTTTTTTTTTTCTCCTTGAATTGGATGATGTTCATTCACGTTAGTCGATAATTTGTTATTGTTGATAGATTAGATGATTTATTGACCTCGTGATAGGTGAGATTCAATAATGATGATGTTGTTTTGACCTTATGATAGGCAAGGATCAAAAATAGATGTTCGCAAGATTTGATGAAAATCTCACTTGAGTTGATAGGATAATTGATTGCTTTATGTTGATGGATTTGTTGATTTGATTGATTGATATGATGATTGCAATGTGTTATAATGATAGGAGAGTGATTTAGGGAACCTTCAGTCTTGAGAGTGCTTCCCATAGACTTGGGAGTTGATTCCATGTCTGTCATTGGTTGACATTCCCTAGATTAGGATTAATTGGGGATTGCTAACAACACTAGTAGAGAGGTGCATAGCAACCACAACCATTTCATTTGGTAATTGGAGAGATGACTGTGATGCCAGAGGATGTTTACAAGATCTTGTAGATTCCGGTGATGGGTGACATTGTTGTGTATGATCAGGCCAAGTAGGGTGGCACCCATGCTCTATGCTAGATATTCCATGATGATCAAATCAACTGATATACGATGCTTGGTAGGAAATGTTTGAGAGTTATGCCCCTTTACCTTCCATGCTTGTAGGTTTTGTCAGTGACATTCTATGTACCAACAAGTGGTTAGAGGGATTGTTTGTCAGTTGGGGTCGGACACTAGAGTAGATGATTTTGTATGGGACTCAGTACACCTAAGGTTTGTGCATGCTTGCACAGTTGTATCATGATTTACATCAATTAGTGTATCTTGGAGGTGCTAGTCTATCTGTAGGGGTGACATTGTTATAAAAATGGGCATGGGAGCATATACCACTGACATGCTGAGTGACAGATAGGTATCAACCAATTGGGAGACCCTATGTCTATGGTTATACTGGCCTAGTTGTCCACCATAATCTAGGAAAACTAGATTATTAGAGACATGCACTAGATGACCTAGATTTTGTGACATGGAAGCTATATGTGAATTGCGAGCAGCGGGCCAAGGATCACTTGGAGATGCCTTATGTTTGCATAGCCAAATATCTCATTGGAAAGATATGTTTCATTATTGAGAGATTCCATAGGGATTGGCTACATATGAACGGAGATAGAAGGATGCCATAGAGTGGGGACCCACCTTATCCTAAAATGCTGCTTGTGATGAGTACCACAAATTACAACCAGTGATCTAGGACTATCATCCAGATATTGTGGAGGGATATATGATAGAGGAGTACTTGCAGTACTTTCATGGAAATATGTTTCCCAGGATCTCAAGGCTTGATGAGCCAGTGTCAGTGCTAGAGGATGATGAGGGGAGAGCACCTAGATAAAGGAGAGATAGAGGTGGTGGGGATGAGGAGGAGGGAGATGGTGGTGATAGGGATGGAGCAGATGGGGGAGGTGGAGGTGATGATGGTGGATATAGAGATGGGAATGGTGGTAGGGTAGATGGAGGAGGTGGTGTCCATCCGGGACTATATGTCAGATTGCCTCAAAAGAGGTGATTCTTAGCAGTTGTAGCATAATAGCACATGCAAATACAAGTGCCTTCTCAATAATAAGAATATATTACAGCTCTATAGGCTCATGTCCAGACACTTCAAGGCTAGTTGACATAGATATAGGGGTAGTTGCACTCAGAGGCACAAGCGTAGACATAGACAAAAGCACAACTCTTGTAGGCACAAGTGTGACTCTCATAGGCATAGGGACATATTACTGCCCTGACAACAAAGAGAGACAAGTTTAGACTACAGGTAGATTAGGTAAAGGGTATTGTAGAGAGACTACTGAGGGTTGCAAGGGGTAGCAGGATAATGAATCATTTTTGGGAGGTACAACACTTTGCTATGGAGGTAGATTTTTATCAAATTAAATATCATGAGGTTGTTCCACCATAGTGTTACAAGAGATACTCGAAATCTTCTAGTCACACCTGGATGAGGACCACTAGTAGGGGTGTGATGCAACCACTTATGCGAGAGCCAAGCATAGGTCCATCAAGTGGAGGAGGCACAAGTCTCGAGATGTCGGCACCATCTAGGGCAAGTACTACATAGCTCCGATACATGATGTTTGTTGTATTTTGTAAATGTATACATTGATATTGATGATTCATTACCATTTTTTATGATGCACCTCTTCATATTCAAATATCACTATACACTTGACATTATTTTGAGATATATATGCAACGATGATGATGGTTGATCTATGTGCTTATGTGTGTTGATCATGATGGATGCATTTGATTTTTGTTATGTATGCTATGTGATATTCTATAAGATGATGATATGATAGGTTATGGATGCAACATGTGTTATGCTTCTATGATGGTTTTATGAATGATGCCTATATGCTATAAGTGATGAATCTTATGATGTAAATGAAATGTTATGCATGCTATTTTTTAATACTTTTTTGATCCAAATGTATGATGCAATATATAAAATGGATTACGCATAAATGGATGGATGGAATGATTGAATGATGATGCATAATTCTATGTGTTCCAATGGATGATACTTTATTATGATGTATGAGATGCATTGTACTCTATATTTTTGTATTTTTTTTATGCAAATGTAAGAAAACATATATAAAATGGATTATGAAAATGTTTCTTTTTGGATTATTGTAATGAAAATGCATGATTAAATATGTAGATGGATGGAAATGATATGGTAAATGCTTTGTTTTGGGATTTTCATGATGCAAATATATGACCAAATGGAAAATGAATGCATAGAAAATGATATGATAAT
>VDFB02038353.1:0-33295 GCA_007258455.2 Sequoia sempervirens
GTTTGATTGATATTGTGGCCTCTTCAACTAAATCCCGGATGATCAAAGATAAACAAAGGAAGGATGAGCTTAAGGCTCAATTGGATTAGCTCCATAGTTTTTTTGAAAGATGTTTCAAGTCCCATTTCCCAACAAGCTGCTCTTCCTGAATCCCCAGTTTTGTTAACAAAGAAGGAAGTAGATGATTTGGTTCAAATGAAAAGCAAGGTAGGAATGATGGATAAATGGTTGGATAAGCTTAACCAGGAGGTTGATGATGTTCTCGTTGAGGGTTCTAAAATTCATAAGGCTACTCTTGAATTGGTAGAGGATCTAGATCAGCAGGCCAAGGATTTGGATAAGCAGGATGATGAATACAAGGAATGCATTAAAAGGCTTGAAGATATTAGCAAAGTGCCCAAGTCCACCTTGTTGGAATATTCAATTCTTGAGCATGGTAATGTAGATTTTGTGGAAAAAACTGTGAGCATCATAAGGTATAAGTCTAGGACTATTCATGGGCATCAAGAAGAAGTCCGAGAAATGAGCAAATATTGGAATTAACAGATGGTTGAATTAGAGTCAATTGTGGCCATTTTAATTAACCTAGTTTCCTCAAACAAAGAAGGCCTATCTTTGGATAAACTAAGGGAGAGATGGAGGGGTAGGTTTGAAGAAATTATGCAAAAAGGAGACGATGGGGAGAATCTATTATTAGATCAGTTTATGGATATCAGGGAGGAGGTAAGAACTGCTAGAAAGGAGTTAATCAAGTTAAAGGAGATGCAAAGGTTGGTTTCTGCAGAGTTTGAAAGGATCAGATTTGAAGATGATTGGTTGGATGGACCTGATTCGGGTACTCTTCAACAAGTGTTCTCCAGTTATGATGAGTACATCCTTGAGCATTCAGTGCAAAAGTGAACTGACTCTTTTCACCATACTTAATATATGCTTTTCTCCTCTTTTTGTGGGTTTTGACATGAGATCAACTCTGAGTTTGAGTCGTTGGTTTCACTTTCTTCTTGGAATATCAAATTTCTTGTTGGCGCAACAGACTAATCAGCCTTGGAACAAGGGTTCATGAGTCCACTTTTGTGTTCAGTTCTAGTTCCATTAATTGTGGATCTTGATTGATAATATTGAGAAACTTGTGCATGTGGCACCATATATGTATCATTAGGTTCTACTTTGTAAAGGTCGGCTAATTGAAGAAAGATCAACCACTTGATGATAGAAAATAGAGATTAGATCTAGGATTTCTATGTTCTAGGAGAGATACTCTTAAAGTTCAGTAAAACTTGGTTATTTTACAATTTTTCATACATTTTTATGTTATGGTTTTAAAGTTTGGATCTATTTTGATAAGGTTAATGGTACATGATCAATCCATACGCCACTGATTTTTGCTGTGCTTAATTGTTTCTTATTTGATGAAAGTCAATAGAAGGAACTAGATTCAAGATTATATCATTGGATTATCTGTGGATGAAGTTGTTATTGTATTCATTTGATCTGTGTTTTAGATGATGAGTGAGTGATTTGTTTGAAGCAAATTTAGTGAATGTTGATGGTATTTGAATTAGAATTATGGATGTATGTAGTAGCATAGTTTATTCTATGGATTGCATCTTGCTATAGTTATGGTTAGGTGGAATAATCGCTCATTACTGATATGCATGTCTGGATATGTAAGAATTTTACTCACATTTCTTTGATTTGAAGCTATGATTCATCTTTTTTCTTTTATTTAAACTCCCCCCCCCCCCCAACGTAGACTAGTTGATGCTATGCAGTCCTGTTCCTTGTTACCAACAAAGGCCCCTTGAATATTAGAGTTATATCAACCACTGAGTGATATCAACATAATTGAGAACCAATTACCAGGACCTTGGGAGTTAGGTCACCATGTGTTATCTTTCTCTTTAAGGAGAAATAGAATAGTAATATTCTGTTCAATGTTGTTGTGCTGCTTTGACCCTCAACAATAGTGTTTATAAGCATGTTATGTTGGTTGATTTTTGACATCATAAAGAAGATGTATCTAATCATGGTAATTTCATATTAAGGCAACTTAATTTTCAGATTTGCATATAAGTTTCATATTTTCATGTTGCTATAGTTTGAGCCTTGTATCTTATCCATTGAAGTCAAATTTGGATAAAGATTGAATTTTCCAAAAATGGGTATTTGAACCTGTTTATTTCTCATTATTTGGTATCAAACTTGATGGTCAACTAGGTTATGGGTATTCCTTCTTTTTTATTTCTTAGCTTGGAAAGATTGTGGGAATTTTTTAGAAGGAATTGGAGATTGTTAGAAGGCTTGCAGGGCTATAATGAATGTTCTATGAGTTAAATTTGTTTTGTAGATTTATGAAATTGGAATCTATGGATACTGTCAGTGTGATCTATATTGGGCATTGTAAGCTCATGGTTATGGATCTTTATGGAGTTGGTTATGTTTTGGTAACTTGGAGCTCTTGTCTGATAATATGTGTGTATCCTGTTGTTTGGTGGTTTTGTTCCTTTACCTTGTGGTCATGTGTAGTGAAAATGTGTTCATGTTGGATGGGTAGAGACATTCTAGTCACATGGAGGACCACCCTCAATTTGGACTGCAAAATGGAGTGCTTATGTTGGCTTCATGGTTTTAGCCCTTGGTTACATGAAATCACTGGAAGATATGCCACTAACCTCTTTGTGAGTTGTGGAAGCTGATATGTTTCATGTGTTATAAGCTTCTGGACAACTTGGTTTTCCTATTGGGTTGTAGTTGACTCTTGTTTTTAGTTGTGGGTTTGTAGATATGTGCTTATTCCATTATTTAGATGACATGTTTGATGTGATTGTTTGTATGTTTAAATGTATTTTAGATTTATAGACATGGTTTTCCATGTTTTACATGTTAACTAAGATATGTGATATGTAGATCTATGACGAGACTATATTTAGGGTATTCTGGATGAAGACAATTACAGGTTTGCATGGCTTCTTGGAGGGTTCTTATTGATCTATAGTTACTCCTATGTGGGTTTGTTTGGAAAATTAGATCTAGCGTTGATCCTCAGGTTTGAGTTTTGGAAATCCACTTGTTATACCGGAATATCTCTATTTTGCAAGATACCAATGTGGGTTGAATCTATTTTTCAGTTATTTGAGATTAGAGCACTGATTATGTATTTCTCCTTTGAGATTTTGTATATATGTATATCTTGTGAAATTGTATGATGTGGATTTTGTTTGGTAGGCCATATTCTTGGTCACCATTATTGCATTGGTATGATTATTGTAGTGAGAGATGGTTATTAGGAGTACCTGATATAGTTGTTCATATAGCAGTTGTTTATGATGCATGAGAAACTTTGTTCACTTTTAGTAGAGTGTTGGTAATGATATTGGTCATGATGCCATGTATAACTCAGTATTACTTTCAATGGGAGCTTTATGCATTTATATAATGTGTTCTATCTTCTTTGTTTCAAGATTTTGGTTCTAAGTTGTTACAATGTGTAGTGAGCCATGTATAATCTTTGATTAGAAGATGGGTGGTATTTTATAATGGTTGTTGGTGTCATAAAGAGCTCTTGGATTCTTCCTTTAGATTGCAGTGAGGGTTTAATGATATCTTTGGTTTTATTGACAAAGGATGTGTGGCAAGTGTATCTTCTTGGTTGGAGATTGTGCTTAGACTTTACCTTTTCAAAGCTCATTTTGTTGAGTTATTTGATTGTGTTGGGGCCATGAAGGATATTCAATTAGGAGATGGTTATCATGATTCCTTAAGATCTTGGTTACATAGTTTAATTGGAGCTTTGAAAATGATGTTGATTCATAATTTGATGATGGATGGTTATTTTCTTGTGATATACTAGGAGGGGATGTTAGATCATGCTATCACATGTTCCTGATTCTATAGTTGGAATTTTGACAATGGTCTTGTTTGTTCTCTTTGGTTTTGAGTATTAATCATTTTCTTGGAGTTTCATGATTTTGCAAGGTTGCATTTGAAGTTGGCATGGATTGATTGGTGGATGCTCATGGAGACTAGAGAGACTTGGGCGAGGCTAAGAGATCTCTTATTTTATGGGATCATATGTTGAGATGGTTACTCTTTGATGAGGATTTCAACAAAAATACTAAGGAACCTACACCTAGTTATGGATGTGAATCAATTATGGAATTGAAGAGAAGATTTTCATTTCTTGGTGTTGTGTGCACAAGACAATCTTGTATCTATCTCTTAGTCTACTTGGCAGGTGAATTATCTGAGAGGTATTGCCGCATGAAAATCAAATGCATTCTTTATTTTGTATGTTGTCTTCTCATATGAGTTAGTCTTAAATATAAACATTTTGAAGACTTGTTTAGAAGAAGATGCATGATTTATGGATTTCTGTTATTCTCCTTGTTTTGATCTTGAGCTATGGATCTAGTTCTGAGGACTTATTTGGAGAAGTACATGAAATGGTTTGTGGCTTTGGGCATATCCCCTTTGTTGTGGGAAAAATTGGTTGCTTTGAACTACCTTCGGTATGAGAGGTGTACATCTATTTTTGCCATGTTTTCATTTGATTTGAATTTTAGATGTTGATATCCTTTAAGTATGGGAATGGTGAAGGATATATTACATTACATAGCTTGGTACATATTAGTGTGGAACAAGGATAAGGTTTTCTTTGCAAGTTGTCTCTTTGGTCATGATATTCTTCTTGTATGTTTGATTTCACATGGTTGAGTGTGAAGAACTTGGAAAAGTTATGGAGACTAGTGGTGAGAGAGGTATTGTAGCATATTTGTTTGCAATATTTGCATATCATTGTATGTTTCCTTAACACTATGTAATAGAGGAATTAGCCACATCCTCTATGTGAAGTACTATAGGTAGACTTGGTATGCATTGATCTATTTTTAGATTTGACTTACTCATGTAGTGGGAGTTTCTGGAGATATGTTTGGTTATCCTTTTTGATATCTTGGCTTGTTAGTTACTGATGTGATGATGAGTTTGCATGTTTCTTTGAATTATGACCTATGAGGTATCTAGGTTGTGGATTAGCTACCCACTTTCTTGAAGTGGGATGCCTTAGATGTGGACTATCTATATCCACAATATTGTTTTAGTTTTTATGCAAACTTTGTTGCTTGGCCTTTTTTGTGGTCATTGGTTCATTGGTATGTTGCATTAAGATAGGAGGATGGATATGCAGAGACTTGATTGCATATTTTGGGTTGGTATGTTTATGGCATAAAGTTCTATCTATGATATGTATACCCTAGTTTGAGGTATGGTTAGCTTGTATGAGTTGTAATTTTTTGTGGTTGCTATTCTAGCTAGTATGAGTAAGACGACTACTCAGAGCCTTTTTTATCATTTGAATTTGATTCTTGTGTTCATGTAAGGATTGTTGTAGGTTTTAGTGACAATTTCATATGTTTCGCCTTGGCATGTTTCTTTTTCTTCCATAGTTGGCATGTTGGAGGATGTGAATGAGATTTTTTCTTGATGGTGGTTATCATGGTTGATTTTATAGGTATCTTATAGGAGCATGAGAGTATGGTGAAGATTTAGTTGGTACATGATTGGTTAAGGGATGTTTTTCCCTTGTTTGTGATTCATATAGGTGTATTACAATGTTGATGTCAAGTGGGAGAATGTTAGGATTAAGGTGCCATCCACCTTGTAAATCCTATGTCATGGTTCCAATATCCTTGGAAAGTGTCCCTAGGCACTTAGGGTGAATTGGGAAAATATTATGTAATATTAAATCTCGCCATTGTTTGTAATATATCCATAAGGGGTGATGGGTTCTACTAGTATTGATAAAGGTGAGTTGTGGAGATAAATATTTAATATTGTTTTCCCCACATGTGGACACCTAGAATGGGATAATAAATGATAAGAAAAAGGACAAATGAGTGACTGTTTGGATTCTCCAAGTGGGATCTTGGAATGAGACAACAAGTGTCTCTTGGTATTCCATTATTTATTGTATTTTATGTAATGTTTATCTCCCAAGTTTGGGAGCCCAAGTTAGAGGGAAAGTATTGGAGCCAAAATCAACGTCCTTTCACATTCTGAAGAGGTAATCCAAGAGTTGGGGATGTTTGAAATGAAGGGTCATATTTGGGAGCCTTTTTTGGGGCTTAAGATATCTTCACAAGTCTATACATTTAGCCTCTTGGATGTAGAAAATATGAACAACAATTGGATGTAGAGTTTCATTGCAAGAACAAGGATATGTTGAGGCATAAGGAGGTTTTTCATAGGTGCATAGTTGCTTCCATGGTGGAGGAAAAGAAGAGAATGGAAGTAGTTGTATTGTAATCTAATTTATTTGAAGATAATGCATACTTTGCCTCTCTTCTTGGTGGAGTTTATGCCCGCAAAGGTTTCTCCATGTAAATCCTATGTTATGTGATGCTTTTGTGTTGCTGATTTTTTCCTCATTGTTGTTATCTTATTGTGATGTTATTCTATATATATTTCTGTTATAAGTTCACATAAGGTAGTGTTTATAAGCATGTTATGTTGGCTTATTTTCGATATCATAAAGAAGATGGATCTAATCATGGTAATTCCATATTAAGGCAGCTTAATTTTTAGATTTGCATATAAGTTTCAGATTTTCATGTTGTTGTAGTCCAAGTCTTGTATCTCATCCATTGAATTCATATTTGGATAGATATTGAATTTTCCAACAATTGGTATTTGAACTTGTTTATTTCTCATCAAGGAAGTAATATGAAAAAGTGTTGGATTTTTCTATAAAATTAGAGGTCATTATGGGATGTCTAGATGGAAGAATGGAAGCCTACAAGCCAACTTGAACTCTATATAAGAGAAAATAATCAACAAAAACATTAGAACACTTTGCAAGAATTCAATGTGGAACTAGAGGTTAGAAGTAGAAGTTAGGATGCGATATTGGAATGGAAGTCCTAAAGTCCACTAAAAGTCTATATGAAAAGAATTAGAGGGAATGTAGGAAAATATGGAATGATAGAAGGTTGAGATATTAAGAGGTGAAATAAAGATGAAATAAATCTATCAAAACTCCACAAGTCCACAAAGGAGAAATAAAATCTCAAAGATGAAAGGTGGGACTTGGTTAAAGGTTGGGAGGTTAGGAGATTTGGAGATGGATAGCGATTTGAAGAAGTTTGGGTAAATTAGGCACAAGTCCACAAAAGGGAAATAGGGAAAAAATAAAGGGTTACAAGAATTGGGAGTAGAAAAGGGTTGGAGGTTGGGGGGAAGAAGGGAATGGGAAGAAGTACAAAAAACCCCATAACTTTGCAAATCACATGATCAAAATTTGGGAATGGGAGAAAGCAGGAATGTTGAAAAGGATGAGAGGTCGAGATAAAGAAGTAGCCCATACACTTTTCAAAATCCCACAAACTAATGGATTGCAGGAACCAAAGGGAGGAAGGGACTTGATAAACTATGCACTATTTTTATGCAGGGTAACAATCAAGATAGGAGGTCAAACAATTGAAATAAGTTTGGTAGTCCATTGAAACTCAACTATGCAAAAACTATAAAAAAATGACTTAGAACTTCCCAGAATTGAAGTTTTTAGAATTTTTGGGACTTCCATTGTCTAATAGGAAGATGGGGGATACATAGGAATAAAAATTGGGCAATTTTGACAAAGGGGGACCATTTAATGATCTCTCATATTGGTTACACTATGCATTTTAAAGCATTGGTAGACTATAGGAGGATAATCTATTCAGTTTAAGCATTTAATTTAATTTATTTTATTTATTTAATCTCTCATCCTTTTAACTCCAACAAATTAGATATAAATTGGAGTAAACAAGGAGTTCACCTTCTAATTATAAAGATTCACTCATAGATTCGTCCCATGTCTGTGAGGATTCCCATGCTTCGTGGCCCTACATGACACATTTTTCTTGAAAAAATATTTAAGCCATCAATAATTTCTATCATGTTTGATTGAACATTGAGTCACCCTAATATTTTTGGTGAAGTCTTAATTACATGATTTTTGAAGAGCAATTATTATTTGATTTTCCTAGTGGTTGCATGCAAACAAAGGGAGCTCCACAATATTTGGGAGTAAAGTTATTCTTACTAAGTATATTTTAACCTATCAACCTAAATCCCTTGTAGGCCCTTTACCTCCAAAGATAAGACTATAGCCAAACCCAACCCAACTTGAGGCTACCCTAGTTTAAAATCCTACAATACTTACTAACCAACAATATATGACAACTATGTCCCAACCTCACCAACAACCCTTTGTGCCATGTAATAATGGTAGTCCTTTAGTTGTGTTTGTAACTTATAATCTTATCCGTCAATCTACTCAAAAGTCCCTTCTATCTTATACCATAGATAATATTATAACCCTTGTTGAACATTTTCAAGATATAATCAAATTGTATGCACATCATGAGAGAATGTGGCTATGAAGATGCTATTAGTTTAAGTTAAAGGAAAAATATTATATTGGTACATAAATATTGTCCCCAATTACATAAGGTCACATAATGAGATTAGAGAGAAAGGATATAACCTCTCCATACTAGACCATTTTACTACTAAGAGAGCTTTGATGGAAATTACTACATATTTCTCAACAAGAGATTTTGAAAAAATTGGAATAGAATCCCCTTAGGAATGATTATTAATTATTAAATGGTATTCCTATATGACCTAAAATCCATAAATCCTAAAATATTTGTAATTATCTAATTATCAACTAGATCTAATAAAAAAACATTGGAAGAATAGCCTAAGGTTGATCAACCAAGTACAAGTAGACAAACAACACTTGTAGTTCAAAATCAAATTGCTCTTGTTGCTCCCAAACAACTAGGTGATGTGCTTAACAATAGAGTAGCAACTCCATTATGACAATCAACAATTCAATCTAATTAACTAACTAGAACTAAGAAAAAAACATTGGAAGAATAACATAAGGTTGGTAAACTAAGCACAAACAAAAAAATGACACCTATAGTTCTAAATCAAATTGTTCTTGTTGCTCCTAAACAACTAGGCGATGTGCCTAACATGAGATAACAAAAGATAACTCATTTTTTGGTTGAAAAAAAAAGAATTAGTGAATACCATATGCACCAAAAGAATAAAAAACCATGCCATTTAACATGGTGGACCAAATGAACAAAGTGATGGTCAATGTGACCCTATGAAAAATATTATCAATACTAGAGCCAATAAACTTACTAAAGAAGGAGGATTTGAAACAACAAGAAAATAACAAGGTAAAAGAGCTAGTTGTCATTCCTCAAAATAAAAAATTACAAGAGAAGCAATTTTCAGTTTGATACTTGACTTATATGAACCCATGTAAAACTAAATCTTCTTGATTTTATGTCACTTTGACTATTGGAAGTAAATTACTAAATAATAATATGATTGATTTAAGGGTTCACTTTATGAGCCTATGGAAAAGGGAGTCACCCAACTTGATGGTAAAATAATAAAGATTGTAGGAGTTATTATAAATTTTCCTTTTACTCTCTATTCTTGTTTTGTTATTCTTATACCCCAAGATATTGTAATAATGAAGATATTGGCCATGTTTGGGCTCTAGTTATCTTTAGACTTCACAAATAAATTTGGATGTTTCTTATCCCTTAATAGGGCCCACATGTTCTTAAAAAAATAGTGGAACCAAAATCAAAATCCCAACTAAGCCTATTATGCTCCAACATGTTGACCACAATCCATAATTAGAAATAGAGTGACATCATGCACTAATAGCTAAAGATGAGCCCTTGCATTCCAAATTTTTACTATATGAGAGAATCTTAAGTCTATTTAGTGACCAAATAGACAACTATGCCATTGATTTTCTAGAGATGCAATCATTTAATTTATTTGAAGAGATTATAATGGGCTTTAATTTTGTTCATGAAGAGGCCCTTCGATCCTAGAAATATCAAAATAAAAGTTAGATGGTGCTAGGATAAGGAAGTTATATTATGATGGTGCCAAGTGTAGAATTGGAACAAGGGCTAATATTTATCTAGTCCCTATATAGGGATAATGATATCGACAATTGTATTTACTACAATTCAACTACACTAACAATATTATTGATTGTGAAGCTATATTCCATGGTTGCAATAAACAAAATAAAGATGTGAAATTATTATAGGTCTAAAAATTTAGAATTGGTGATAAAATAATCAAGTCACAATGAAGTCTCTAACGAAAACTTATAAACACCATGTGTGAAACCTATTAGAATCATTTGATGTTTGAAACTATGGATATGATGTTGTACACAGGGGTATTTATGTGATGCTTTGGATATATATATGTTTGACATGTGCATTGAGTGGTTACAAGTATTAGGTATTTCTCCACCTCACTCCATAGGTCCAAGTATACCTTGATGGTGGTTATAAGGAGATGTCACATTGGCCATTTATTGTTTTACCTTATCCATCGTACTCGATCCAAGTGGGAGACCCTTGTTGTTTTACCCATGTTGACCCGAATATCACCATTGGTATGATTCTGGATATCGTAACCCTTTTTATGGATCTTCTGTGAATGTGTGGTTGATGTCTTGTTAAATTTCCAATTTCCGTAATTTAATTTTGTTAAATGCTTATATGGATTTAATAGTAAAATTATATGCTATTTATGATAACTGGGGAATGAATTTAATCGATTATTGGGATTTGGGGTTATTTGTGGGAGTTTCAAATTAAAGAATGGAAATACAATTTATATTAATTTTAATTGATTTAAATTTTGATTTCCACAGGTAATGTGAAAATAGGCTTATATAGACTTAAATCGTGATTTAAGGGTAAAATAACAAATTGGATTATATTTAAAACTTATTTTGGCATGGGTGAAATAAAGAATTTAATGTGATTATTTGGAAAGGAAAATATATTTTTATTTTATTTTGGAAATAAAAAAGGGGTTAAAAGGAAAAAGGCTTTTGATTTTCATTTTCATGTTATATTTTGTGAGGAATTTGGAGAGGAAAAACCCTCTTCTAATCAAATTCTTGATTTTGTGATTGGGTGAGAAATTGGAGGGTAGATTGGATGAGGTCAGTTGCATGTGCATAGGAATTGGTAGGATATCATGCTCATGCATGGATTCGTGCATTCATGGGGTATGTTTGGTGTTCTTCTCATTTAAATTTTTGGATAAAAATGAGGTAAGTTTTCCATATCTCCTCAAATATTTATTGTTTTTAATTTTGAAAGTTTACAAATAGATTGGTGGGGTGTTAGAACCTCCCAACTCCTTTTATTTCATAGATTGGGATAATATATTGAATTGTATGTAGAATTTTTGTAAATTTTCCAAAATACATCCTTATTATGCCCAATTTTTTGAGAATTGTGCAAAAATGATTGTTTTATGGCTTAAAAGGGGTGTTGGGAACTTTTTCTGCCAAAGAAAATCTTTAGTTTTTTAATTTTTGATGAAATTTTAATGGAGTTTACGAGTAAATTCTGGTTTTTGGCATTGATGAATAGTTAGAAAATTTGAATTTTAATGTGAAATTGAATGAATTGGAATGGGGGAATTGAAGTCTCTTTCATGAATTCTCATTTTGGATCATATGAGATTAGGTTTAAAATTTTCATTGCATCAAATTATTGCATTGGTTTTTGTGCCACACTTGATGTTTTGGTGCTTAGTGTTTTCCTCCATTGGTGGATGTGCCCAATGTGAATGCTTTCTATATAATTTGTGATTAGGCCAATGCGGACTCCTTTTCATACTCCATTGGTGATTGTGCCCAATGGGAGTACTCAGTTATGCCATTATGTTCATGCCAACGAGTTTTGTGTATTGAACCATCATGTAGTGTTGATTGAGCTTCATTACATACATATGATGTGTATGCATCATGTTTGGCGTGCATGAAAGACTTCTCCCAATGTGTATTATGTGAGTGTGTCTAGGCCATTTGACCATCTCCTAGCATGGTGGAAACTTGGACCTTATTAGTTTCATGTGGTAGGGTGGAGTGGAAACCACTGTTGGGATTTAGAGGTTCAAGGAGAAAAGCGACATTCGTATCTTCTTCTTTCTTGTTCATTTGCTTTGAAATTAGTTAAACACAATATATTTTAATGTATTTTCTTTGAAATTAGTATAATATTATTTGTAAAAGAACCTCTCTCTCTCTCTCTCTCGATGGCTTGTAATCTGATTCCAAATGTTAGCGTGTTAGCCCTAATTACATGTCTTAGTATTGGTGTCGGGAATAATCATGAATTTATGATGTATTATTTATGAATTGGAAGTTTAAAATGAACTTAGGAACATTTATTTTGGATTTAAAATGAACTTAATTGTCTTCTAGTGAATTTGGGCGGCCTGGTCAACTCAGAAGTCTCCAAACTCACCTGAAATGTTTCTAAGTGTGTTTGGGTAGTGTTGATGCCAAAAATTGGCAAGGTAACAACCTTTATGGGAAAGTTAGTTAATGGGGGGACCAATTGCGCTAAACTGAGTGACCTCCGGGTTTTTAAAGAAGTCGCCTTCTTCTGTAACTGGGGTTTTGAATGGGAAAATGAAGTAGATATATAAAATTAAAATTCTAACTATGGCGATGCGCCAAGATGTAGATTAAGGCACGATAAATCTATCTTTTGGGATTCGATTTAAGGGCCTGGTCAACAATCTGCTATGTTTCAGAATCACATAAATCAAAGATAAAGATCCGAACAATTAATCTAATGACATAAAATAATTTTCACACTCATTTACTAAAAAGAGGAGTCAAAGACATGATCTAAACCAACAAACTTGTATTAAAAGATTCATAAAAGTTTTGCAAATGAAAAATTTAGGACAATAATGGCACAATATCAATTTTTTATCAAATAACATAAGAAAAATAGAAAGGCCGAACAATGGCACAATCTGAAAGTCTCATACAATAATTTAAAGGCATAAAAAAAAGGCCTGGTATCTTTCTCTATTTTTTTTGCATCTTCTGAACTCAATTTCTGAAGCAAGAAGCAGTATATATAGCCAACAATCCACCGCCTAGTGAGCTTGTAATAGAAAAGATTCTGTATCTCAAGCAATGATGGCTGCAACAATGATTCCCCTCGACCATTGTAACAAAATATATTCGGGCCATAGAATGTAATTGCTCCCTAGCTAGATGCATCCCCTGCGAATGATGGCAGTAGTCCAGAAAAATTCCGTGCAGACAAGGGTCGCTTCCCAATGGAGGCAGTTAGAACACGCGACAACATGTCGCATCTCGTTACTCGCCCCATTCTTTCCTTTGATAGAAATTCCACCAAAGGGACACATGGCAGTAGTTCACAGCCCGTGGTCCTTTCTCCCTACCCTTTTGTGAAAGCTTGCATTGGGAAGACACGTGGCAGCCTTTATTACTATCGGCGTTGACTGTGGGGTCCACCAAAATTTTATGCAAATGGAAGCTACGTGGCACGAGGATGGGGCCTGATGAAAAGTGAAGGGAAGCAACTATGAATAGCCTGCGGTGTAGACACGTGGCAGCATGGCGGGAGCTGGTAGAAGAGCGAAGGAAGGAACTGCTGAGAGGAGTGCCCGACGGACACATGGTGGCAGCCGATGGAGTTTAGCAAAAAGAGGCCTGATGAAAAGCTAAGGGAAACACTTCTAACATAGGAGACGTGGGTTGACATTTAGCAAAAAAAATCACTTGAAGGGAGCTCGAAGAATTTTACATTCACAGCTTCTAGTGACTACCAGGGGCGTTTCACCTACGGAACGAGGAACCCAAATTTTCTCTGGCTTGCAGACCAGAGCCTTATCCATTGGGCGATAGAGTCAGATCTTAGAAAGAGCTGCCTAGAGAGGCAACCAGTTGGCCTCAGATGGTTTCGATATGTCGCATAGATTTTCTTATGCTCCGCTCAGGTCAAGCATCTCTTTATAAGACAATGCCATAGGTAAATCGACCCCAGACTCAAATTGGAAGAGTAGCCGTACAATCAGATGAATAACACCTTCAATATCTGCTACAATAGGAGGTTGGTTGAAACTCTGAAAAGCGGTTGTGTCCTTCTCCTTCTCTTCAATATTCATCATAATTTGTTTTGCTATGGTGATCGACTCATCTACAAGAAATGGCGAGGGCAGGCCCATCTCAGTTAGCCAGGAGAAATTTTCCCACATGCTATCCATAGTCCAATTCAAAGTAGCTACGCATGTGTTGGAACGAAGGATAACTGAGTGGTAGTGGATGAATTTGTTTGCCATCTTGGCAACAACTTTCCGATCCTCGATCCCTGCCTTTGCTAAGTTCTCATTCGAGACCAGGTATAACTTACCTAGAAAACTTTTCACCTTAGGAACCATTTTTGCAATAAACTGTAGGAACTGTTCGATTGCTCTGCAGACCTCCTTGCTCAATTTTTTCGACCTCTGACATATATTGGAATGTCGACTGTAGTGTCAGGCAAAAGGCCTTGACCTTTTCCTAGTATGAAACATATAGTTGTTGAGCCATTGGAATGAGGTCTGGCTGGGTAGCAGGGGCCTAGGGAACACTCCATAGAAGGGAAATCTCCGCATCTTTCGAGCTAACATCCTTTGTCAATTCAACAATTCTCCTATTTGTGGATGCCAGTTGTTCCTTGATGTTTCTTAGTTCTTTGGACTAGTTCTCCTCAGCCCGACTTTTGTTTGCTGACTCCAATTCAAGGGAATACTTCGCCCATTGGAGATCCTTTTCCAATTGGGTCTTTTGGCTCCCAAAGTCTGCATCATTCTCTTGCATTTGTTGCTCGAATTGAGCACGTTGCTATTCAAATCCATCACTCTTTTGTTTCACTTCTTGTTCCACCAGAGTTAACCAGTTCTAATAGTCTTGGTTCCTCTTTCATAACACGTTGACCAGGGAGGGGTCAATGGATTGGAACTTTTCCAGTTCCTCCCGAAGTTTGTTCTGCTCTACCTCTGCTGCCTGTGCTCTCTCCGATAAGCACACAAATTTTGTTTCCATCTCTTTTTCCTTTGCTTGCAGGAAATTGAACCTATCCTTCACAAGTTTTAGGTCCTCTTCTTTTTTCTTTAGTTGGTGACCAAACTTGAGGAAGTCTGTGGTCACCACCCGTTGCGTTTCTTCCATGAGCTCAACTTTGTCCTATGGCCGGGCTATGCTCAGATCAAGTCCCATGGTGAACATGTTGTAATCGTCGGGTTGCATCTCCCCTTGCGGTTTGATGATGTTCAGATGCATAGTTGTGAGATGGATTGCATTATGAGTTTCATTGTAAACAATATACACTTTCGGCTCCGCCGACTTCTTGTGATCCTTGGAATTTTGCTTTTGGATCCCGAGAGCCCGTGCTTCTTTTGTAACATCACCCTGGGCCATAAATTGGGATGGCGACAAAATTATCCCACCTACAAAAGGTGCACTCAGAGGTAGGACGAAAGGGAACGTGAGGGTAGTGGTTCCGAGTGTTTTCTTCTTAGGGAGATCAAGTGTAAGCAGGGAGAAATGAGGGACATGCCAAAACCTAGTTTGTGAACCGTCAGGAGGACTTATCAGCTATTGCGATGATTGTGGGCTCATGGCGAACTCCAACTGCTAGGTGAATTGGGTTGTGCTCGATATAGTTGTAGTAAGAGGGGTGTCAATGGAAGCCATGCTCGTAGAGAGAAAGGTGAGAGAAGATTGGGTAGTAGCGGATGGTGTAAGGGTCTATGGAGGCGTCAAGATAAATGGCCTCATATGGGAGAACTAGGAGAAACCTCCCACGACCATTGTGGTAGAGGTAGAAAAGGAAGGGCCGACACTAGTAGTGATGGGTGCCGTAGAGACAATAAGGGACACCAGAGATTGCAAATTAAGAGAAGAGGGAGTGAATGTTACTTTCTGACTGGATGGTTGCAGTTCTTGGCTTGCCACGGCCTCCCAGCCTGCTGTAGGTGCTTGCAAATTTTTCCCAACAATTGCTTATGTACGTTGTCATTTGGCGGGCGGGGTGTCCTTCACTTCTACAGTTTCTGATTGTTGTTGAGTCATTCTTGTCCTTGCTGCAGTCCAGGTGAGTGTTTGCGAAGCTCTTGATATGTTCAGCCAAAAATTTGAAACGAATCGACTAGGCTACTCTATTGCCTTTCTCTTTTGCTGAGCAGATGCCAATGACACTTTTGATTCTTTCTCCTTTAGTTTCCCCATATGCTCTTTAGACTCCTCACCGGAGTCATTTTCCTTATCAGTGCTCATGTCAGAATTCGTGTGCGCCTCATTCCACAATCTATCAGACTCCTCATCCAATGCCACACTTCCATAAGGGGCCTCAGGTTGTTTGATTTCTTGGCGGTACACCTAGAAATCTCTGATTCTTTCCTCTTTCCATCCTTTTGTTTTTAATAATTTGTTTCGAAGGATGGATCCTATTCTTTTCTTTTCATCATACTTCACTGTGATGAAGTAAAACTTATGCCATGACAGCCTACTATCCTCAATAGGAATGTGGATCAAATCAACCAATAGATCATCTAGATATTTCAACAGGTTCTACCTCTTTTCCCAGTAAGGTCGAGGGCTGTGTGTTACCTTGAAAAATTCATTCAACGAGTCATTTTCGGGGTTGTAATCCCAGTTATCACAAATCATTACCAACCCCAGGTGAGCCAGCTTATCTTCTAGCAACTTGTGCGTCTATTTCTTGTTTATGACCACCGTTTTGAAGGTTAGCGGGCAGTTGAAGAATCCCCTCTTCTTGGCCTTCCCCTCGTAAAATTTGTAGTTGATAATGGATACTTTCCGGAACATTTCGAGGGCTAGCACCTAATTTTTTACACATGATAGAAGTAGAAATGGTTGAAATAGTGCATCCAGATGAATGTGAAATCAAATCCAAGAAACCAGTCATTTTTTGGAGTGAAGTTCTGCATATACGTTGTCTGCTCCTTGGTGAGTAGGTCGAGACCATCATCCCCTTTTAAATCGTGCAAGATTGGAGTAAAAAAAAATCCAAAAATGCATAATAGTCATAATTAGAGGAGAGGAGAGGAGTCCATATAGAAACTGTCCTTCTTTTGCCCAATTCATCAAAAATAGACAACCTTACATACTTCTTAAAGAAATCAGGGCTGGTGCAAAAACATGTGAGCAAGGAAGGAAGGAAACCTGAACCTTTGTTGCGTTTGGTAGTCCCTGATTTTTCTTAGCATCTCATCAACAAGGAATTGTGTAAAATCATACTAGAAAAAGGAATGTTGCTTGCGGAACTGAAACCCCAGACCTAATTGAAATTCGTGCACATCCTTGTCGGTGTCCACGTCGTAAACAAATGGCAACATTGAGAATGCATCCTGCATGTCCGAGGGGAAGGCGATGTGCAACACCAGAATCTTTGGTGGATTTTGATGATCTTCCTTAGGCCTTTTGGTTTCTTTGTTATAAAATTCCTGAGCCTTTTTCATACCTCTCCATATTTTCTCTCCCTTCGCTAGGTTGAATGGCTCTACATCTTTCGGTCTGGAGCTTTGGTTAGGGATGCACAACATATTCCAGATAGCTTCCGGGAAGATACTGAACTTTAATCTCCAGCCCTCGATGGTGCTGGTGCTCGGGTTGAAATGTTCGATGGTTGTATCAACTAGTTCTAGGAAATAGTGAACAAATAGGACCATATAGTGTGGGAGCTCGTTGTACCATAACTTCTGCGACAATGACTCTGGCTCGGTGAATTTCTTCATTCTTTCACTGGCTGCCTCCCTCAAAGTCTTAGGGTTTTTTGCAAGGATGGGATCATGAATATTATCCCATTCCTCCTTGATTCGGATATGATCTCTGTAACTTTTAGGCTTGTCCAGGACCCGTGTGTTTATCCATTCTGGCTTCTCTAGTATACCAGGCGAAGTGTAAGAGACATCTGCAAAGACGTAGACAGCTAATGTTGTACACATATCGTCAAACAAGCTCTGCGTTGCCTCTTCCTGCCCCTATACTTGTGCCTCTGACCGTGGCTCCGTTTGAGAACTCTTTTCCATTTTTTGTTTGCTAGAGATTTCTGCTTAGCTCAATTTTTTTGTAATTTACCTCGGCTCCTAGTTGTGCTCAATTTTTTTTTTCTCTAGGTAGCGTTTTCGAAAAGCATTTACAATGCAATTTTTTTGCATGCGATACTTAGTTATTTCCTTCTTGGGGTAGCCAACATCACTCACCTACTTGCATAAATTCGGCATGTACCGCCAGTTATTTGCTTGTGCGAAGTGAATTACTTGCCATTTTGAAATGACAAGAACTCATAATGACCTTTGGAAATGATGTACTCTGGCGTGAATTTCTTGGAACTTGAGTCGACGATTTGAAATTAGCTTAGGCATTCATATGCGGTGGCAATTAATATCCCAAACATAATGATTAAGCCCAAATATGCAATAAGTGCCTAAAAATATTTGCATTCCTTTTTGGAGTTTGAGAAGCACCTGCAGAACGACACCTCAACATCTGACTATATGAACTACCGCTGAAGACTGCCAACAACTTATGCTAATTAATTATCTCCCACTAATCCTACACATAGAAAATCGTACTTAGCGGATGCAATTGGGTGGGAAAATCGAGCGAGCCTTGGTGCAATTTTTGAGATAATACTTGATTAACCTAATGCTTATGGTATGAAAATTACCATCCTTATCCTGGCCATTTCTATAAATAGGTGCTTTAGGCAATAGTTATATCACACTTAGCAATTTTTAGCATAATTGGTAATAGGTGATTAGCTTAGCATTTGACGTTTGCAGTTGCATAGAATTTGCATAGAGCTTAGACTTAGGTGATTTGCGTAGAGCTTTTATCTGACAGTTGTATAGAGCTTTTCGCCATGAACACCCCAATTAGGTTAGTCTCTAAGAAATCCCAGTTGGCTTTTCTTGGTGAAATTTCAACTAGGTGCCTCAAATAGATGACTAGGAATAAGCATTCTCTGGCCATTATAGTGATAAAATGGGTTCTGGGGAGGGATTGCATTGACTATGAGGATAAGTACAAAGTTAACACTAATGTGTGCTATCACTTTGTGGTTTCCATGCTTAACATTGCGGTTCCCAAGCCATTGGTTCTGAGCCTGGTGCTCAAAATATTTCTGAAGAAATATCTAGGTGGCCTCAGAAAGGTGGTGGCCAACACTGCATTTGGAATAGGCTTTCCAACGACAAGCGACCTCCAAAAATACAATGAGGAAGATGCAGTTGTGCCATGGGTTCCATTTATGAGCGGCTTTCATATTTAGTCGCAAGAAGAACATCACCAAAGGGTCACCTGTGCATGCCATTTCTTGTTTCACCTATATAACATGGTGTTGTTTTATGATATCGACTGGTACATGAACTTTAGGAACTTGGTGTTCCCCCCACCACTTGTCGTTGCTCCTATGGATGCCGCTACTGTTGTTCCTCATGCTGCCCCTACTGAGGAAATGATTCCAGACACTTCCGTCGATGTTTCCATTGCTGCTGCACATGCCCATGACTGAAAATCTCCTTTTCTTGCTTTAAGAACTAATGCTCATTAGTCTGTTTTTGTATATATGCCTGAAAAAGGCTTTATAGTAGCCATATAAAGAAGATACAACAAATATATAGATATATACTTTAAAAGTGTGGCCTTTGAGCTATTTTGATACTATACTTATCAAAGTATATAAAATATAATGAAGATATAGCTTATGTTAAAAATTTTGTCTCCTTTGCTTTCGACTGTTTTGCAATGTGGGTCTTCTTTTCTTTTCCTGCATATATATATATATATATCTATTTCAATTCTGCATATGGGTGTTATTTTTCTCCGCTTCATGGTTTCTTTTATCTCTCTCCACACTTTGCAATAATGGGTTCCATTTGTTTCTACTTCCTCGCATTGTGAAAATAATTATTGAAAGACTAGCCGAAAAAAACACAAGGGAAAAATAATTACATTATTTACATATTTACAATGGTAGAATAATTTGAAGCCTAATTGAATAATTTTAGATGAATCCCATTGACTAGAATTCCTAATGGTTCATGCTCCATGGTTTCTAATTTGAATGTGTTATGTTCTTTGCATTGAATTATTCTGAAAGGGCCTTCCCATAAGCTGTCAAACTTCCCGTGTTGGCCGAGCTTTGCAACCCTTTCATTAAATTTTAGCACTAGGTCCTCACACTTTAGACCTTGGTATGAAGCTTTCTTGTTGAACCATCTTTTAACCACCAGTTGGTGGTTGGACATGGATATTAGGGAATTTTCCCTTTTTTCATGCACTTCCCACAACTCGGCCAACCAGACCTCCATTACGCTGTTTTTCTCTATCTCGAGAGATTTGAGCAATTGCAGTGCTAGAATCTCCATGGAGATAGGAAATAGTGCTTCCTTTCCATATACTAACTCATATGGCGAAGTCTTGAAGACTTGCTTAGGAGTTATGTGGTCTACCCAGAGTGCTGCTCGAAGGTTTTTATGCCATTCTCGTTGGTGCTCTAAATTGATTCTTTTGACGAGTTAGACTAAATTCTTGTTAGTCAACTCTGCTAGGCCATTACCCTACAGGTAGTAATTTGATGATGTCTTCAAGAATATGGCATGCGTGAGTGCGAATTGACATACCTTAGAGCCTAGGAAAGCCCTGACATTGTTGGAGACGATGGTTTTAGGAGTGCCAAATCTCGTCACAAGTTCTTCGAGGAAGTCTACTATCTCCGCCTCCATCACATTCTTCAGGGGCATGGATTCGGTCCACCTGGTGAAGTAGTCCATCGCCATTAGAATCCATTTATGTTCGACGCTAGAGGTGAGATTCATCATTCTGATAAAATCAAGGCCCCATTGCACAAATGGCTCATCAACTACTATTGGGTTGAGAGGCATTGCAAAGTTTTTTCTTCTTCCTACGAAGAATTGAATTCCTTGCAATCTTTTACCAAGGAATATAAGTCTTTGAAAAATGTGGGCCAGAAGTACTCAGCGCACATAATTTTGATGACGGTTGTCTTTGCGGAGAAATGCCCGCCCGCGGGACTACTGTGGAAAGTGTCGAGAATCTGTTTCGCTTGCTCTATGGTGACACATCACAACAAAACACCATTAAAGTTCCTTTTGAAAAGGACCCCTTTGATAAGTGCATATCTGCCATTCTGCAGTTAGTAGAATCTTCTCTTTTGAGAAGGAAGGCCAGGTGGATATTTTCCTATGTTCATGAATCTCACTTTGTCCTCTAGCTAGCAGCCTTCAGATTTAGACTCATTCATTAGAATCAACTCCGGTTACTCTTCTTCGGCTGTCATTTCCTTGTCGTATGCTAGATATTCACACAATCCTCTTCCTCAAACAATCTTTATAGGCTTGACCTCAATGTCATATTCAAGGATCTTGGTGATCCAATTAGCCCTCTTTTCGGTGATTTCTCCTTCCATGATGTATTCGTGCACACTAGAATGCGTGACATAAACGATCAACTTATTGCAAGATATTAGGTGTTGAAAATTCTTGAGCCCCTTCACAATTGTGAAGGCTTGCCTCTCGACAAAGTTGTAGTTCTTCTCATATTCTTTTAGGGTCCGGGAGTGAAATTCTATCAGATGTTCTCCCTTGCCTTCATCGTCCTTTTGAGTTAAGACAGTAGCAATGCTTGACTTGCTGTTGAATACATACATTATGAAGTCCTTCGATAGGTATGGATTGACTAGTATAGGGGCTGAGGAAATAGCATCCTTAACCTTTTCAAAGGCTTCTCTAGCTTCTTTAGTCTATTTGAATAATTGGTCTTTTTTCAGCATCAGGGTGATCGGTTTGATTATCCCTGCAAAATTTGAAATGAATTTGCTCACAAAATTTACCTTCCCCAGGAAAGATTGGAATCCTTTCTTGTTGACTGGTAGGGGAAGTTCTTTGATTGCTTTCACCCGCTTGGGATCAATTGCAATTCCTTCTTTGGACATTACGTGTCCCAATAGGTTGCCTTGCGACACTCTGAAGACACATTATTTCGGGTTTAGGGATACCCCGAACTCTTGGAATTTTTTGAAAACCATCTCAAGGTGATCGAAATGATCATCCTTATGTTTGGAAATAATAGTTAGATCATCCAAATAGATTAGGATAATCTTGTTAATCAATTCGCTAAAGGCGATATCCATGGCCCGCTAGAAAGTGGCTCTTGCATTCGAAAGGCTGAAAGGAATTTTTGCATATGTGAACATTCCCCACTTGGTAGTGAACGTTGTCTTGTGTTAATACTCTTCTTTAACCTAGATCTAATTGTAACCGGAGTAGCCATCCAATAGAGAAAACATTTCTAAACCTGCCATTGTTTGCAAGATTATCTCCATAGAAGGCAATGGGTAGTGGTCCTTTAGGGATGCTCTTTTCAGGTCTTGAAAGTCAACACATAAGTGGATATCTCTATTATTTTTTTGGACTGGCACCAGGTTAGATACCCATGTGTTGTGATTTATTGAGAAGATGATCTGAGACTAAATTAGCTTTGTCATCTCTTGTGCCATCATGGCCTTGATATTTGAATTAACTGGCCTCTATTTTTGGCGGACTGGTTTTGCACCTTCCGTCAACTCTATTGTATTCTAGATGATTTTAGGATCATATCCCTTAAGGTCATCATATGATCAAGAAACTACTCCTTCGTACCTCTCACAGAAGTTGATGAGCCTTTCTTTATCATGATGTGGGATGTCTTTCCCAACTTTGAGCTTTCTCCCATCTCCAACCTGAAGGTTCGCATAGTCACTTTTGTCCACTACAAACTTCCTTTTTTCGTTCCTTGCATCATCACAATCAAATAGGTTTTCTAGAGTGACAAGTCCCTTCAGAAGCTTATTAGACCTTAGCTGAATGATTTTTTCATCATTGACTTCAACAATCTTTGGTTGGAGTTGGTTGACAAACTCTCCCAACTGTTGGATGAATGGGGTGATGTGTTCATCACTGTCAAATACCTACCAACTCTGATCATTATCTGGAATAGTCGGTCGAACTATCACTCATACAAAGTGTCTGTTATGCATTAGGTCAGAGGCAGGTTCAAATTGAGATCCGATTGCGGCCATGCGATCCGCATCAACATTTTGTTCTCGGGGCACTGTCTAGATGTTGAAGGCTTCAAAACCCTCAATTAGGTCCCAGAATCTATGTATGTAGGATCTCATGCAGAAATTCTTGGCTACGGAAATCCCTTGGAATTGGTTGACCACCAGTTCAAAATATCTAAACAACCTTAATTGCTCAATGCCCATTCGCTCGACAAGGCTCAGACCTTGCACTAGGCCTTCATATTTAGCTTCATTGTTCAAATAAGCGAACTGGAAGTGGGAGGACCAGAGTGCCTTTCCATTATTTGGGGATGTAAAACATATCCCAACTCTTGCGCCCACTTTGCATCTTGCTCCGTCAAAGTGTAGTGTCCATAGTTATGAAGTTTGGCCACCCTCAGGTTCTTTCACAACCTTCAAAAGCACTTGATCTTCGTCGTAGATGACATATGTGCCTAGCTCTGTAGCATGATAGTTTTTGAAAGGGTCAACATCTATATATTTTCTCAAGAGAGCTTCTTCTTGATTGGTCCAATCTCTGGTCACCTTTTCATCTTCTAGCAACTCGGTGTAATACGTCTCTTCCTTAGTGAAAGAGGTATGGGTAGATTCAAAGTTGATCATAGCTTCATTGGCCACATGTTTTAAGTGCAAAGCTTCTGACACTATTTTCATTTTAGCTCCATGCTTGGTCCTTAGGATCAAATGTGACCAATCCAAAGACAAATATCCTCCTATTTTTGAAGTGAATTCTTAGGATAGGCAGAGGCTGAACATAGGGGGGACATCTATGATCACAATGTATTGCGAAACTGTGACACTTGGGCAGGACAACAGAGTCAAGGGGAGGTCTTTGATGACACCTACGATTTCAAAATTGTTCCCATCAAGTTACATAACCCCCTTCTTTAAAGGCTCATAGCTAAGTCCTAGGGCTTCAACTATCTGCTTGGGCTTGACTGTAGTGTTGGTGCCGAAGTCAATCATGGCATTGTGCAATAATTTCTCTCCCACAATGAGGGTTGGGATGAAGGGTTTTGGTTTCGACTTGTATATAACCTCGGTAGGGGCTTCCTCTATTCTATTTGTGAGAAATTTGGCAAGAGGTGATTGGTCAACAACCTTCCCTTTGAGTGATTTCTCTTTTGGTTCAATGATTGGATCCTCTCGGAGAGCCTTCTGTAGCAATGTCTTATGTTCTAGAATAGCTAAGATATCCCACATGAACATATTAGCAGATGATTTTTTCAATTGTTCCACCACATTGAATGGTGGTGGATTTAGAGGATTTTTCTCCTTAGCTCTTGTTATAAGAATTTCCCTTCGTAGCGGACACTGTTGTGTCACTGCAGAGGTACTCATCATTTGATCAGAAGCACTTTTGGGCTGCAGAATAACTAGTTGTGGAATGACTGATTCACCCATGAATCTCCTCTTTGAGTGAGTGTTGTAGTTGGATTGTACTTGTCGTGCTTTCGATGTGGATGCATCATTGGTGAACACCGCGTCTTCTTCTTCCATCCATGAGAAGAGCGCATGGTCAGGAGCAATATCTGTTTCTTGCTCCAGGGACATCCCTTGCATTTGAGCAGTGAGCACCACATTTTCCATTTGTGAAGAGGCATATACAAAACCTCTGTGATTTGACACTATGCCTTGGCTGCGCTGTTCTGCCACCTTTTGTTGTAGATTGTCACGCAGGAAGTTTCAGGGCATATGTGAGTCACTGCAAGGGAAGCACCAAGGGTTGGTGTCATCGACTAAATTATTTTTCCCCACTGTCAGCTCTCTGCTTGAGCTCGGGTTAGCACTCTGCAATGGAGAAGGTACATGTACTATTTGATTAGTTGTTTGCACCTACAGATTTGTGTGAGTGCCTCCTTGGAACTGGTTTTGTTGGTAAGAAGACCTTTTGCCTTGATAATTATGATAAGTTGGCTTCAAAGGCGCGACCTAGTTTCGCTTGATCATAGTTATCTCGTTGGCCATAGCTCACATCTCCTTGACATTGCATATATCATCCTTCGAAGAGCCAGATGTGGAAGCAACGTCCTGCGGTGCGCGCAGTTATGTATACATGGATTGAGGAGGAGCAGTTGCATTGGTAGACGACATCGCCTAGGCAGGAACTGATATCTTGGGAAACATAGACATGGCAGGCTGAGGAGACAAATTTTTTGCATCTATTAGATTGTTCTCCACTTTAACTACAAGGATATATGAATCTGGTAGAGTGGTTTTGCCGAGTGATTGGATCATCATTGGAATGTCGACGTTGATGGACTTCAAGTATAACATGAACGCCAAGTCAGGCGGTGGGAAGATTGCAACCTGAATTATTTGCTAGGTTATGTGAAACCGTATTGAAGTCAATCATAGCTTTATATGGGGCCCGCTTTATGATCTTTAGCTGATGATATTGTGAAGACCTGTTTCTATCATTAGAGAACCTTTCATAGAAAGGGTCTCTGAGTTGATCCCAAGTACCGATAGTATTAGCCTGCAGTGTGCGGTACCAATCTAGTGCCTTGCTTCTGAAAGAGGCAGCGAGCAACCTTAGCACTACATTTTGGTCTGTAACACCATGTACCAGACACACATTGCAACATCTTGCAAATTTTTGGATGGTGTTCTTGAGCCATCTTCGGTGAATTTAGGTATATATTTTAGAGCAAAGATCGGGATAGGAGCCCAAATGACTGGTGCTATTGGCATTACAAGAGGACTTTCGGCGTCCCATGCCACATAATTTTTGTTAGCAGCAGGAAACATGGCTAGCAGAAGGGGTGGAGGAAGAGGGATGTTCACTAATGGTTTGCAGCTTGTACTATTCCTAGTGGCGACACTAACAACCCAGGGTTATTCGCTGTTTGGGATCTAGTAGCAGGCCGATGACTCATACACCCTCTTTGAATTTTGATTCATTTAAGCAGTCCCATTGGGCGTGGCAGAAAAAAGAAATTGTTGATGCCAAAAATTGGCAAGGTAACAACCTTTATGGGAAACTTAGTTAATGGGGGGACCAATTGCACTAAACTGAGTGACCTCTGGGTTTTTGAAGAAGTCGGCTTCTTCTGTAACTAGGGTTTTGAATGGGAAAATGAAGCAGATATATAAAATTAAAAGTATAACTATGGAGATGTGCCAAGATGTAGATTAAGGCACAGTAAATCTATCTTTTGGGATTCGATTTAAGGGCCAGGTCAGCAATATGCTATGTTCCAGAATCACATAAATCAAAGATAAAGATCTGAACAATTCATCTAATGAAAAAATATTTTTCACACTCATTTACTGAAAAGAGGAGTCAAAGACATGATCTAAACTAGCAAACTTGTATTAAAATCATAGAAGTTCTGCAAATGAACAATTCAGGACAATAATGGCACAATATCAATGTTTTATCAAATAACATAATAAAAATAGAAAGGCTGAACAATGACATAGTCTGAAAGTCTCATACAATAATCTAAAAGCATAAAAAAGGCCTGGTATCTTTCTCTAACTTTTCTGCATCTTCTAAACTCATTTTCTGAAGCAAGAAGCAGCATATATAGCCAACAATCCACCGACTCGTGAGCTTGTAACAAAAAAGATTTTGTATCTCGAGTAGTGATGGCTGCAACAATGATTCTGCTCTGCCGTTGTAACATAAAATATTTGGGTCATAGCATGTAGTCGCTCCCTAGCCAGATGCATCCCCTGCGAATGATGGCAGTGGTCTAGAAAAATCCTGTGTAGACAAGTGTTGCTTCCCAGTGGAGGCAATTAGAACACGCGGCAATATGTCACATCCCGTTACTCGCTCCATTCTTTCCTTTAATAGAACTTCTGCCGAAGGGACGTGTGGCGGCAATTCACATCCTGTGGTACTTTCTCCCCTCCCTTTTGTGAAAGCTTGTGCTGGGAAGACACGTGGAAGCCATTATTACTATCGGCGCCGACTATGGGGTCTGCCAAAAGTTTATGTGAACAAAAGCTACGTGGCACGTAGACGGGGCTCAACGAAAATGAAGGGAAGCAACTATCAATACCTCGTGGTGTAGACACATGAAAAACATGGTGGGAGCCGGTAGAAGAGCGAAGGAAGGAATTTCTACGAGGAGCGCTTGACGGACATATGGTGGCAGTTGATGGAGTTTAGCAAAAGAGGCCCGATGAAAAGCTAATAAGGGCAACACTTCTAACATAGGAGACGCAGGCCGACATTTAGCAAAAAAAATCACCCGAAGGGAGCTCAAAGAAGTTTATAATCACAGGTAGGATTTTCATTAATGGGGTGGCTTGGTATTATACTGGGGAGGTTTGGTATCATACTGGGGTGGCATGGTATCATAATGGGGTGACCTAGTTAACAATGGGGTAGCTTGGTTATGAGGGATAACATGCTCAAATCTCCCTATCTCTTAACCAGATATAGATAATGTAAATCCTCTTAACTAGGGTTATCCAGGGGTTTTGTAAGCCTATTCACCCTGTTGAATTATTTTTATGTCCTATATTTTTCTCATGGCGGTCATTTTTGTCAACTAGACCTCCAAAAACCTAGTCATCTCTCTTCTAGGAATTGTTCATTCTTCTAAGTTTTGAGACCTCGTGTGGGTAAACAATGTAAATGAAAGTTGTTCATCATGGTCCCAAGGGTCTAGTGGTGTTTGGATATTTTCCTTAAGTTTCTTCATTGAGGACTTGTGGTCTCTCTTGCATTGTTTTGTATGCAATCTTTCAAAGGTGCACGATTGGTAAACTTAGGGTTAGGGAGATTGTGCACCTTGTCTTGTAAAGTCTTGGGAAGGTTTTAAACCTTCTTGGTTGGTCTTGTGAGTGTTATCCACATTCCTCATAGGTATTGAGGTGTTTTATTGTAGTATCTTTCCATTTTTTTGATGTCACATTGCGATGGGACATCTTGGGAAGTGTGTGGTTGTTTGGAAGTGACCCATCATCATTCCAGTTAGTGGAGAGTTTGTATCTCCTGGTTGGAATCTTCTAGTGAAGGTTTTCTTGGTTATATTTATTAAGTGATTTGAGATGTGGATTTAATGTTGATGATTCCCCCATCCTAATCAATAGTTGTGTTGTGAGAGCGTGATCATGGGTTGTGATTGATTGTCATGTGGGAGTTGATATATATCATATGTTCTTTGTGGTGGATTTAATCCCATGAGTGGTTAGAATTACACTGTTTCCACCTTTCTTATGAATTGGAAGTTCATTTTTTTTGTTGTTCTTGTGTCATTATATTCATGTGACACTTGTGTGCACATTGTTGTACAAGTGTGACATGTTGATGTCGTATCTTCGGTGTTGTGGTTGTTTTTTTAAAAAAAAATGTTCAGTCAATTTTTTCCTTGTGCTTTGGGTAGGGCATTGAATCTCATTTGAAGATTAATAATGTACTTTCCCTCTTTTCTCATGTGGAGTTTTCCTTGAAAGGGTTTCTCAACGTAAATGTGGTGTCATATTTTTTTTATTTTTCTATTATGATGAATATGCAATCACAAACATATAATTTGATTTTGTAATCTTATTTTTAGATTTTAATTCACATACATAAGTTAATATTTCAGATTTAGCTCACCTTATTTTTAAAACCATCGATAAGGTGAGCATTTAGTTTCTTAAAATTAAAAACCACCTTTAAGTTTTGACAAGTTTCCTTCTTCAAATATAGTCAAAACAACTATATTATCACATTTATCCTTGATTATTACCTCTATATCATTAATTAAAATGGATAGAAAGTATTATCTAATAATAACTAGGGGCAACATGTTTTGTATTAGTTGAGTAAGGTATAAGAGTTTATGGAGAATGAAATTTGAATATTTTGGCGACTAAAGTCAAAATTTCCCATTCCTTTAGGTTGCAAACTTGTTCTATCTACCAAATATATAGGACCACATATTTCTCCATGAAACTAATCAAATAAGTCCCTTTGTAAATTTATGTGTTGTGTGATCCTAGTATCTTGGACCTAAGCATAATACTATGTTGAATTCAAAAAGACATAATTGACATCATTTGATATGGAAAGCACATTCACTTTCAAACTTGAGTTGAATCTAATTCCAAAATTTTCTTCGTTTTGTTATTTTTTTGTTTGATAGGACTCAATATTATCCCATGATATTTTTCATGTGTGAGCATCATGACTTCCTTTTCTACCACATTATTTATCTATCATTTTATTTCTCATGGTGTTGACCATTATTTATCCTATTTTTGCCTCATTGTCCTCTATTTCCTTCATTACCTCTATTGTTTCCATTTATTCTTGGAAGATGAAACCTTATTGGAATTTTTTCCTTCTTGAAGATAAAAAACATGTTAGGAAAAAGGTGTTGTACACTTTCCATAATAAATAATTATTTTAATATGTAAAATATATATTTATTTGTGGTGCATCTTGGGAGATATGTTTAGTCACATTAAATATTTATTTGGGCCCACTTGTAAATTTTTATATAACATTGGTTAGATATTTTAGACGTGGGTTGCACATGGGAAAAATATGTAATATTGGGAAATATTAGTACCGAAAAGTAAAATTTGGGGTCAGTGGTTTTGTGTACTCATGGTTTTGAGGTACATACTTTTACATTTACCACTTGGTTATTCTGTGTGAGCTTGACTCTATAAAAGAAAGCACATGTTTAGTGATTAGAAATGGTTAGTTGTCTAGCTGGTTGTTGTAAGGAAACTATGCAGCCATAGAATGACAATTTCCACATAACCCAAATTTGAAACATGCAAGTAAAATACTCAACGTCAACATGCAAGAGAATAGACAACATACCCATCAAAGATGACACAAGATATACCCTGGGAAAACCCTCAAGAGGGAAAAACCCAGCCTCCAAAAGCATCCACACTCCATGTATTATTCAGCAATGAAAACTCATTACAATACATCTGCAGAGACTCCATGAACACTTCTGAAGCACAAGCTATCCATGCATTCCATGTGACCAAGCATGAATCCACACATCCCATGCCATGCTTCAAACCCTCACACATGCACAAGCTCAACCTTGACCAACTTTTGATCCAACCTTTATCCAACCCTAAACAACTACCCTTGTGGTTGCTTTTATAGAAACAAGCTCCCACAAAACCACCAAGTGGTATTACATAAACCATGTGCCCAAAACCATACAACACATGTGACCCCACATTTAATATTGGGTACTTTATTATTTTATTATTATTCCCCAATATTAAATAATTACATTTTACAATTATGTCCCAATGTTACATACAACAAAGTGGCCCCAACATTATAACTCCTTGTGATGCACATTCACCTAGAAACCCCTAGGTGCACCACACACATAATAAATAAATAAAACATTACAAACATTATGCAAGGTGTACAACACCTAATTCTAACAATCTCCCACTTGTTGTATACATTGCATAAGGGGGTAACAAATAAACTCCATAGGCAACATGTACCATCCTAGAATCCAAGTGCTCCATGTGCTCCATCAAGATACCTGTAACAAGAACCAAGGTGACCACCATCTCATCCATGAATGCTCCCATCCTCCACCATGCCAACTGCACTAAGATATGAACACATCCAAAGAGATGTCACACTAACTGTCACAAAGAAGCATAAACCTGCCTCAACCTGATATCTCAAAACACAAACACTGAATCCAATATGCACCAGTAGCTGTCAAGAATAAATCACCATAGCTGAAATGACACCCACAGCAAGTGCCAACACATCCAACTATCCATACCTCCAAGGTATACATATCATAGTAAACTCATGCCAACAACATATCCACCCATAAACCACAATACAAACTCCATGTGCAAACCTGTCAAAGCATGACATACACATCCAAGAGCTCCCACTGCATGGGCAATGTCAAGATGAATGCAAACCTGGAATGAGCGCATTCAACGCGTCGCTTCGTTAACATCCCAAAAAAGGCACCATCACAAAAGGCATACCAAGTCTACTACCAGCATCTCATAGAAGTAAACATGTAGTACCAAGGAACATCCACAATGATAAGCAAAACCTGCAAACCAAACCCTGTAGCATGTCCTCCTACACACACACCTCTAAATGCCAACTGTGTCAAGTATGATCTCCTCCATAACACCCCAAAACAAAATCCATAACCACATCCATCCATCCAATCACCAAGATCAAACATAACATATGTAACTAACATGGATGTAAGCATCTCAAAACAAGAAGATCAAACTCAAAGTAACCATTCCCAAACCAAGGAAATCAGCCCAATAAACCATCTCCTAAACTCAACATGTACAAGGAGATAAACATGCCAACACTCCTCAAATGAACCCTCCAGAAACCAAATATCCATGGCTCAAGATCCATATCCATGAGAAGACAAAGCATAAACATAATGCACCTGAAAGAATAATGGGCAATACCTCTCAAGTGAACTGCCGAGTAGACCAAGAGTGGGGAATGAGAATGCTCCTCCAGGATATCCAAGTCATCATGACTCAACCAAGAACACTCTCCTCATTGGTCCATGTTGAACTCACGTCCAACCAAGGTGTAGGCTCCCTCGGACTTCCTGCTAAAACCTCATCAAGAGTAACCATATCAATAACATGTCTCTAACCACAAGAGAACACCAAGCCTCACCTAAGTCTCCAAGTATCCATGAGCACCTGTAACCGATCAATCCATGCTAAACACCAAGCAAATGATCAATGTACTCAATACAAAGAGAACCAACCAAGATCAAAATCATAGCTCCAACTGCAGAATCAGGAACATAAACATGACACCATGATCTCACATCCTCTCAAAAGAAGATCACATGCTCAAATCATCATAACATGTACCATGCCACAACTCTAAACTAGTAATCAAGAGTATACCATGACATAATAACAAAACCATCCTACAACCAAGGATCACCTGTCAAAACCAACAAGTCATAAATAATACCTCAACATCTCCAACACCTGATGTCAAAGAACTCTCACTGTAGCACACAGAATCCAAGAGCTCCTCCATGACACCAAAGATCACCTGCTGAAGACAACCATCCATAATAACCAATGGATCCACATCATCGCCAAATGCTCCCACTGAACCGTGATACCGAGCAATCCCATGGCACCATGATGCACAAAACCAACACTGTCATAAGCTCACACAAAACCTGTGAATCCAAGCTCTCAATGACAACATGATAACCATCCTCTAAAGCAAGAAGATACACCGCCAAACCATCATATCCATCACCGCCAAACCATCACTGTCACAAGCTCCCACTGAACCGTGTAACCAAGCTATCCATGACATCGTGATACCAATCTCCTCAACCCAAGAAGATACACCGCCACAACCATAATCAGGATCCAATCCAATACCACCAATCAATGCACCTGCATAAAACCATCATAACATGCCAAAGTCTCTAATGCACAAGAAACATCCATGACATCATGATCACCACCAAATATACCAACAAATCAACCCAACCATGTCCACATATCTGCATAATCATAGTCAACTACATAGATCTCATATCATGATTGTACCTGGTAATACCATCTCACCTCCTCAACATGACAACCAAAACAGCAAACCAAGTGACTAAACCAAGCCACTAAAACTGATCATGCATCAACACTGAAATATCAATGGGCAAAGACAACCCATATCCAAGTCATAGGTGCAACAAGTAAGTATAGACCGCCTACAACATTGCACAACTTGTAGATACAACAATGCAACATACATGCTGATAACCATGTCAAAAATAGAAAATCTGAGATGTACAACTGAGCATACAATGAATCCATCATCAAATATCCAAAATCCGGCAATCCATAAGCTCATAATAACACCATAGTCAAAGAGACCCATAAACAGCTCAGATAAAGAAAATAGCAAATAAACCATGCCAAAATATCTCCAAACCTGATCCACTGTATAGTGCTCTGAACAAGCTTTCCGTTGACTATTCGAAGTCCAAAATCCGACTCCGTATGCACCCGATATGCCCTCTCAAAGCTTAAAATAAATATCTGACTTCAACCAAGCAAAACACTATCAAAACTGTAAAATCATGGAACAAAACCTATACCATTGCGTAGTGCTCGGAACCAGCTTTCCAATGACTGTAAGAAGTCGAAAATCTGATAACCTAGGTGAAAGTTATATGCGTTTGAAAAAAACTGCTATAAAAGCCTCCACGGTGGCTCTCGTTGGCCCGGTGAATTCAGATTGGTAGGTGGATTCCAAAATCCGTTTAAAATTTAATTTAATTTTT